>JASVEL010011380.1:0-117408 GCA_032618575.1 Nicotiana noctiflora | reverse complement strand
CTTTAGCAAGAAATTGTCGCAGAAAATCCGTCAACTTCAGCAACTTCAGCAAGAAATTGTCACAGAAAATCCCAAGAACTTAACCTCCATAATCGCCGACCATTTCGCCTCTTTTGTTTAGAGAAGTTAAACGGGAATGAAATGCCCTACTGTGGTCTGAATTGGGTCTAACAATCTGGTAGCTGGGTCGGGTTAGAAAAATAAGGGTGGGTTAAATTCGTTTGGGTCATGGTTTAATGAAAAACCAATCATATTCTGCCACGTAAAATTAAAAATGATATATAATATATATCAGTTGTTAGTTTTAAGGGCATAAATATGCCAGATTTTTAACGGTAGGGATATTATTTGCAAAATAGGTTAACGGAGGGCATTTTTAGACCAAAGTCAATACGTTACGGGCAGTTCTAACCCTTTTCCATAGAATAAATAAACGAAATCCTTTTTGGATTCCTCGTAAAAGAGGGAATTTGGAAACGCCGACCACATTAAATAAAATGAGATAAAAAACACTAACACTTGCTCCATGAATATTATAGACAAAATAGCCTATGTCAGTCGGTCCATTTTTAGAATATAAAATAGCCCATATTTTGAAACTTTATCCGGCATAGTTCATTTTGTAGATAATGTATAGTCGATTTTCATTATTTAACCTAGTGACAGTCTCTTTTATCTTTCTTTGTTCTTTCTTCAACTTTTCACCAAAATTTATATTCAAATACTTCTTCCTCTTTTAACTTCAGCAGTCATTCTCTCATTCAACCTAACACGAAGGCTTTTTCCATTACTGTATTAAATATCTCCTCAAGGAGACTAAATTACTATTTCTATTTGGAGTACTCTTTTGTTTTTTGTGCAAAGTGAGTTTTGTTAAGACAAAATGTGTTTATCCTCCATTAATAATTTTTTATTTCTTCTCAAATTGCTGGAAAGAGGTTGAAGACTTGCAGACATCCTCCATTTTTTTCCTTCAACTTTCAAGGTAAATAAGTCGATGATGAAGTGAGTGAAGTCATCAGAGAATGAAAAAGAAGTCTTCTGTTGTATTTAGACAATTTCAAGTTCTTCAGATAATGTTACAACTTTATCTTCTTGAATAAAACAATTCCATCTCCATCTTCTCTCCTCTTTAATTTTCAGATCTAACCTCCTCTGAAAAACTCTCTTTGATAGTTTGATACTGAAATAGAGGTGTAATATTGATCATAAGATGTGTTCTGGTATAAATATTATATAACCACTATTTATACACACTTATACATTAATGTATAAGTGTGTATAAATATGTATAATTTTGTATAAATATATATAATTATATATAAATGTGTATATATGTTCATAACATCACTTATCTTCTTCTTCTATTTCTCTTATTCTTTTGATATACATTATTATAGATTCCATATACAAGTTTATACATAGTTATACATCATTATACAAGTATTGCATATGTATAATCAAATTAATTTTGTTTCATGTGTTTCTTCCTTTTTATGGAGTAATTCGTGTATAAATCTACTTTCTTTGTTGATTCTTCGTCAAATCACGAACTTGCAGCATTTGTTTTTAAATTTTACCATATAAGTAAAATCAGCAAAAAATTGGGGGACAACTTGCAGCATTAAAGATAAATTGGGAGAGAAATATCAAAATTATATGACGGAAGAATTAAAAAATCTCATGTCTTCATCTAAATCCCTATAATTGTCCTGATTAAACTCCGTTGCCGAGTAAAAAAAGTTAGAAAATACTCTTTTTCAAATATTAGCCGATTATTTTTGGGCTACAGATTTGCAAAGTTATGAATGGGCTATTATGTTGCAAGTCAAATGTGTGAGTTGTATTTATGTGAAATTATCCCAATATTATATTGCCCACCAATTGAATAGTTAATGATACAGTTGCTATTGTATAATTTTAGTGCTGCTGTGTATGTAACAATCAGCCTGTAATTTGAGATTTTTATGTGCTAATATATTTGATGCATAAGTGAAGTTGGATGTGCAAATAAAGTCTCACATTGGTAGCTGAAAAGATTAAGAGTCTACATATAAGATGTGTGATCTCTTAATGGTGTGAGGCCTTTTTGGGGAGACTCATGCGGGCTTGGTCCAAATCGTACAATATCACAAAATGTCAAGAGTATCATTGGGTTGTTTTAGCCTAACAATTGGTATCGGATCCCAGGTTCAGCGGAACGAGTATGGTGATGGAAGGATGATGATGCGAGACTTTGTTTCTTTACCCTTATGAGCGTGGAGACGCACACACAAAAAAGAAGCGATTGCCATAAATACTCTAATAATAATGTGGGTGTCTGTCACGACCCTAAATCCGGACCCGGTCGTGATGACGCCTCTCGTGAAGACAAGCAAGCCGACACCACACCCAATTCATTTTAAACAGTTAAAATAGTTTAATTAAGTCATTAACATGATCAAATCCCAATAGAAATAATGAAATAGTATAAATTGCGGAACGCCCAACACTGCCTGATATAGGAATGTCACCAGTCATAAACATCTACTAACCAATTAAAAATAGGAAAAGTCTACATAGTCTATTACAGAACCAAAATAAGAGAAAATAAGACCGGGAAGAAGCACTAGGCTACGAACGCCGTCTACCTAGTGAATCTCCGAACCGTCTGAGCTGGAAGAGATCAACACTCGCTAGCGGGACCTGAAGCATCTGAATCTGCATACAATGTAGATGGAGTAAAGTGAGTACTCCAATTGAGTGAGTAATAACAATAAATGAAAATTGAGCGATAAGAAATCATGTAAAAGTACAACAATATGGTATAAAGAAGCAGAGTAAAACTAATGAAGTACAATAAAATAGTGAAATCTTATAAAACACCTTTTAACAGTTAAACAAGTAAATGAAAGGCAGCTAGAAATGATGAACACATAAAATCCGCCCCTCGGGCACAATACCAACAGAAGTAGTCCCTCGGGTAATAACATGGAACAACACCAGCTCCTCGGGCTATACCTCATATCACAATGGGTACCCGCGCTCACTGGGGTGTACAGACTCCAAGAGGGGCCCCTTATGGTCCAAGCGAAATATCAAGTCATCTCGTGGCATAATCAATAGGCTCACAGTCTCATATTAACAAGACACCTCGTGGCGTACATTCTTGGGCCCTAACCTCATAATCATAATCAGTGTATCACTAATGCAGTGTGCAGTCCAACCCAAAAGTATCCTCACAACATAAGGCCCTCGGTCTTACTCCGTCAGAATCTCACAAACCACTCGGGCAACAGTAAAATATGATGCTCAGCCCAAAATATCATTTAAGGTGTCAAAATAGAGTAAACATGGTTGAGTTATGAAAATAGTAGAATATGACATGACTGAGTACAAGTATAAAGTCAAAACAGTAAGGAAATGGTAGTAAAAATCTCCTAAAAGTCCAAATAGTTGGCACGAGGCCCAAATATGGCATTCAGCCTAAACATGACGACAGAAAACACTTTTCCATAAAATACGCGGTAAAATAGTCATTTGAGATGGACTAAGTCATAACTCTCAATGGTGCACGACCCCACACTCGTCATCTAGTATGTGCGTCACCTTAATATAGCACAATGATGTGAAATCCGGGGTTTCATACCCTCAGGACAATATTTAAAATCTTTACTCACCTCAATCCAGTCAAAACTCCAGACCGCGACACCTTTGCCCCTCAAGTTGGCCTCAACTCATGTCGAATCTATCAAAAATCAGAATCACGACATGCTAAGGAAACGAAGACCACGCGGAAATAATCAATTTACAAGATAAAGCCCAAAGTTAACAAAAACCCGACCTTGGGCCAACGTCTCGAAATTTGATAAAATTTATATCAACATATTCCCTATCTTCCCACTAGTTCATACATATTTAAAGTCCCAAAATCCGACCACAAATAGCCCTTCAAATCCTCAAGTCAAGATCTCCAATACCAAGCCCGAATCCCCAATTTCTAACCCTTAGTTTCCATTAATCTTAGGCCATATCTATGAATTAATGCCTTAGGATCGATTATTAGGTTTAAAAATCTTACCTCCGGACGTTAACCCTTGAATCCCTCTTCAAAATCTCCCAAAGAGCTCCAAAATCGACTTGAAATGGTGAAGAACAACTCAAAAATTATGAAGGAATTCTTTTATACCTTTTGGCCCAGGCTTTTCGCACCTGCGGTCCATCCATTACATATGCGGTCCAAGACACCGCGTTTGCGATTTTCACTTATTGGCCAAAATCTGTATCTGTGACGCACTGCCCGTACCTGCGCCATCGCAAGTGCGGTTTCTTAACCACTTCTACGGTTCCTGCCTTGGCTTCTTCCGCATCTGCAACTGGCCTTCCACATCTACGGAGGTTGCACCTACTGTAATGACCCGGCCCGTCGTTACGGGAATTTACACCCCGTTACCTTGCATTAACATATCTTATGCTCCTATATCAGTGTTAGAACCTATCGGGTGAGTTAGGAGTGAATTGAATTAAAAAAATGAAACAAATAGCATGTTTGAAGAAAGCTTGAATATGGAAAGTCAACCAAGAGTTGACTATTGAGTTAGAGTGCTCGGAACCAGATTCTGATGATTCGACTAGTTCCGGGGGATCATTTATGACTTAGGAGAGCAATCGGAATTGAATTCGGAGGTCCGGTGTAGTTTTAGGCTTGAATTGGCGAAGGTTGAATTTTGGCAAAACCGGATGGGAGGTGAGATTTCGATCCGGGGGTCGGAATAGAATTCCGACAATTGCTGTAGCTTCGTTATGTAATTTTGGATATGCCTGCAAATTTTCAGGTCATTCGGACGTCGTTTGATCAGGTTTTGGATTGAATGTTAGTTTTGAAAATTTTGAAGAAACGTAGGCTTGAATCCGTGTGTAAATGATGATTTTTATGTTTAGTATGGTGTTTTTATGATGGGAACAAGTCCGTATCATGTTTTGGAGTATGTTGGTGGTTTTCGTTGGGGTCCCGGGGGCCTCGGGATGGATTCGGACCATCAACCGGGCATTTAGAACTTGGAAAAAATTCTGCAGAAAATTGCAGTCAGCAGTTACTCTATGCGATCGCATAGATATGATTGCGATCGCATAGAAGGGTAGAAGGGGGCGTGATGTTAAGTCTATGCGATCGCATGGAGGGCATTGCGATCGCATAGTGTCCGGAAATTGTGCATTGCGATCGCGGGGGGGCTCGATTGCGATCGCGGAGGGTATTTGATGCGAAGCTATGCGATCGCATGGCTAGGCTTGCGATCGCATAGAACAAATTGGAGGCCTGAGAAAAATTACTCTATGCGATCGCAATAAGGGGCCTGCGATCGCATAGAACAAAATGTTCTGGCAGTGAATTAAATCACAGAACAGAGGGGTTACGGGTTTACACCCCCAAAACACAAATTTGAGCCCTAGAGAGAAGAAAACTCGAGGAGATCACTGAGAAGTCATCGGGTATTCGTCGGACGTAAGATTCTTGACTAAAAAACATCATTTTATGGTAGTATTAACATCAATCTTCATGAAATTGGGTTGAAATCTTGAAGAAATGTGGCCTAAATATTGAAAACGAAAGTTTGGGTTTTGAAAGGCCAATCGAACTCCGATTTTGGTAAATTTTATATGTGTGGACTCGTGGCGAGACGAGGGTTCTGGAAATATGAGTTTCGAAATTTTTCGAGATGTGGGCCCGGGGCTAGGGTTTTGCAAATTTCGTGATTTTTGATATTTTTCGAGTTCTTTCGATTGGGTTATGTTCCATTAGCCTATTTTGATATATTTGTACTGATTTTGGCTAGTTTGGACGTGTGTGGATGCCGGTTCGAGGAGCTAAGGCGTCACGGGCATGAGCTTTCGTCGGTTCGAGGTGGGTAATACTTGTAAATGATGTCCTGAGGGTTAGTAAACCCCGGACTTGCACATCTTAGTGTTGTGTTGAGGTGACTTGCACGCCGGATAACGGGCGTGGGGTAGAGCACCATTGGGGATTGTGACTTGGTCCGTCCCGCGTAATAAATAATAACACCTAATTGTTGAAGTGAATTGGACTAATTATCATGTTTGGGCTTCGTGCCAATTATTTGAATCCTTCAGGGATTGGTATCACTGTTTTGATAACACCGTGCATATTTTATTATAATTTAAGGTTTAAAATGGGATTTTTGCTATTCAGCATTCTTATAAGGTTATGAAAAACTTGAACATGGTCTTAATAATATTTTAGTTGTGAACTAATATGATATTGTTGCCCGTAGGGCTTTCTTGATTATTTGTAGACTGATTGGGCCGAGGGCCATATGTTAGGGCATGACATTTTATGTGAGCATATGCATACACATGCATGGATCGGACTACACGCCGCAGCAGGTGTGATATTAATATTGTGCTTGGGCTGTAGGAGCCCCTCCGGAGTCTGAACCCCCACAGTGAGCACGGGTACCCAAAAGGATTGGGCTACACGCCGTAGCGGTCATATGCATTGCATGGCATACATACATTGGTTTACGTGTACTACGTGGCATAACATTTTAGCACTCATACTTTATTGGCACATGTGCATTTGTTGCTTTATTGACCAGATCTCCTGGTATAAATTGTTAAGGAGTGCTGAGCCCGAGAGGCTGATTTGAGTGCTGACTTGCACTGCTTGAGATTCTCCCAGGTATTGGTATATTATAATGAAAGAAAGTAGCTAAAAATTGAGATTTCTAAATAATCTACTCACATATGCTGAAAAGGAATAAAATGATAGTGTTTTGAAGTTTTATGATAGTTCTGTATTGTGTAGCAAGAGATAGTGCCTTGCGTGGTTTTCTTCCCTTCAGCATTATTTACTTTTATTACCGCCGAGTTGGAAGTACTCACACCCGACTCCCTGCACCTTGTGTGCAGATCCAGGTACATTACAGCAGAGCTGATTCCATTGCGGCTCGGGAGTGCTTTTGGACGGTCGAGGTAGCTGCCAGCGTTCGCAGGACCTGATTCTCCAGTTTGTCTATATTTTGTTCTGATCACCCCACACTTGTGCACAGTTATATTCACTATCTACACATGTATATTCCGTAGAGGCTCATGACTCTTGACCCTTCGGTCTATGGGAGTTGGTATGTGTTTGGGCTTAGTTCCCCGTTTTGATATATCTATCACCGTTGTCTTTTAACTTGTTATGCTTAAATGGGTTAATGCGAGCTCATAGCTCCGTAAATTGTTGTTAATTGGTCGGGCTGGCCTAGCAGTGTGCTGGGCGCCATCACGATCGGATTTGGGGTCGTGACACCTACGGCCTCCCAATCGCAGATGCGGTTATGACAACAGACATAGCTTCATTTGCTACATCCAACTTCCAAACTTTTTGCCAACCATCCGAAATGACCCTGAGGCCCTCAGGACATCAACCAAAAGCACAGCCAAGTCCTATACCACTATCCAAACTTATAACAATCTTCAAAATACCTCAAACAACCTCGAATCAATCAAAACACATCGGATTCAAGTCTAAGGTTCTCAAAATCTTCCGAATTATGATTTTGACCAAAAAGTCTATCAAACCACGTCCGAATGATTTGAAATTTTGCAAAAACATCCTAAATGACACAACGAACCTACTACAACTTTTGAAATTCCATTACGACCTCTATATCAAAATCTCACCTGCCATTTGATTTTCTATATTCTGTAAATGGATGATCTTCTGGACCTCCTGATTACATATAGGGGTATGTGGATCAAAGTGAGATACTGATGAAACTTTTCATATATATCTCTTTTGATTTCTTTTTCTCTCCCCTTAATTGTGGAAAATTTGTTACATCAAACTGACAATCTATAAATCGAGCATTAAATAAATTTTCTATTAATGGTTCAAGATAGTGAATAATAGAGGGTGATTCAAACCCAATATATATTCCTATTATTCTCTATTGTCCCATCTTACTGCATTATGGTGGATCTAGTGGCACATATACAGCACATCCGAAAAGTTGTAGATGGGGAATATTTGGTTCATGACCAAAACTAATTGTGACGGAGAATATTTATTATAATGTATCGGTCTGAGACGGATAAGTGATGTTGCATGCAAGATAGCATGGCCCCAAACAGTAGTGGGAAATTTTATTTTTATAAGTGGTGGTCTTGCTATCAATTGTAGGCGTTTAATAAATGACTCTGCAAGGCCATTTTGAGTATGAACATAAGCTACATGATGTTCACTTTTATCTCAACTGATAGACAATAATCATCAAAAGCTTGAGATGAGAATTCTCCAGCATTGTCACACCTCCTTTTTTCGCACCCGCGAGGGAGCGAGTGGAGTTTTTCAAATTAAAGGACAATCGAAACGGGATTTATTTAATTAATTCAGAGTTGCCACTTGGGAAAATAATGGTGTCCCAAGTCACCGGTTTAATCCCGAACCGAGGAAATTTATGACTCTGTATTAGAGTCTGTGTACCAGAAATCCGGATAAGGAATTCTGTTAACCCGGAGAAGGTGTTAGGCATTCCCGAGTTCCGTGGTTCTAGCACGGTCGCTCAACTGTCATATTTGGCTTCTTTATCCGATTTTATAATATGCCTTAACTTATGTATAAATTTTAATTTTTAACCTCTTATGATATTATTATTATAAAAATTATTATTATTATTATTATTATTATTATTATTAGTATTATTATTATTATTTTTACAAAGAATTGCAACATTGTGAAAATGTATCTCGAACCACGTCGCACCAGTGCACCCGTGGTTGTCAACACATTTCGACTCCGTTGAGATTTGGATTTGGGTCACATAAATGTGCACTCGGGTTTAAGGAGATAGCATTATTAAATACGCGCCTAAAGATACTAACGCGTTATTGTTTTGGGAATGCCGTGAAATCCGCTAAACGGCACATCCCGGAAATCTAAGCATCTTTGTAAAAATTATTTATCGAGGGCCCCGCAATTCGCGTGTTATTTTAGCGAGGCTCGTCTCACTTATTGTTTAAGGGCTCATTACCCTTTTATTGTTTATTGTTTTAAATGAATTACAACGCAGTGGAAACGTATCTCGAACCACGTTGCACCAGTGCACCCGTGACTTTTGACACGTTTCGACTTCGTTGAGATTTAGATTTGGGTCACATAAATGTGCACCCGTATTTGAGAAGGTAGTACTAGAATACGTGACTAAAGCAACTACGCATTTATTATCTTTGGAGAACACCGTAAAATTCGCTATGCGATCGATCCCGAAGTCTAAATATTTTATATATATATATATATATATATATATATATATTTATGAGGGCCCCGCAATTTGTATAATTTTGTTAGGCGAGGCACACCTCTAATTCTACTTTAAAAGAGAACTACATTCCGCTATATTCATTTAAGAATTAATTCGAGATTATTTAGAACATGTTGCAAACCACGCTACATGAAATGCGCCCGTGGTCCATGACACGCTTTATTTAACCTTGTTCAAAATTGGAGTCGGGTCACATGAAATACACCCCCGATTCCTTAAATCTAATTCCGCCATTCGGTTGAGGAATAAGGAACCAATTTCGATAAGGTGACAAAATCTTGCTCAACTATAACCAATTCGAGTAAACATACGAGTAGATAACTAAGTGAGCAAATTCAAGACTACGACGAGCAACTACATAAACAACGGAAGCATAACTAGTTGGAGAGCATGTGAAGGATTAGTTATTTTCATTAGCTAATTTCGACACTACAAGACCACCATTAATTGTGAAATTGCATGCTCAACAGAATCATATATGTACAAAAAATAATCTGAATCATATGAAACTAAATCAAATGCGAAACGATCCAAAATATTAATGAGAAGAACAATATCGGAAAAGAACATGCACCTTTATTTCTGCATATTTCCAACGTACACAACGAGAAAACGAACCTTTTATGACGATCTCAAGCCTCGACCTCTCCGGACAGAACTCGAATCAAACGACGACCTCCCCTGCTGCCGTTCTTTCTTCTTTTCGTTATTCTTCTTTCTGTTTCGTTTTTTTTTCTCTTTCTGTTTGGTTTTTTTTTCTTTCTGTTTGGTTTTTTTTTTCTTCTTTCTGCCGATTTTTTCTTCTTCTCTTTCCTTTTTTTTTCGTTTTTCTCTTTTCTGTTTCGTTTTTCTTCTTTTGTTTCGTTTTCTTCTTCCTTTGTTTTCTTCTTTGTTTTTCCGTTTCTCTTCTTCTTTTTCTTTGGTTTTTTCCTTCTTCTTTGTTTTGTTTTTTCTCCTTTCTCTTTCCGTTTTTCTTTCTTTGTTCTTCAATTGTTTTCTTTTTCGTTTTTCTCTTCTCCTTCTTTGTTTCAAAATCTTCTCCTTCAGCCGTGCTTTCTTCTTCTTTTTAAAGAAAGAAGTATAGTTATTGTTTATTATTATTATTATTTTTTTTTTAAATTTAGTCCCATATTGTTTGTCTTTTTCTTTTGTTTTTATCCCTTTGTCTTTTTCTTCTTGTCTTTGTTCTTATTCCCCATCCATTACGTATTGTCCCCCTTAGTGTAGTGGACTCGGACTATTACGGGCTAGGTCCGAAAATTATAAAACCGGTAGTTTGAACCCGAATATTATTCTTCGCCCGGAACCGAGAATGGTGTTATTTAATTAATCCTAGGTAATCAAAATAACTATAATACTCATAATTAAAATAAAACTATTTTTTATATTTTTCAAGTTTAAAATAACTACGAAATATTAATGAAACTATTTTTTTTTATTATTTTCGTTTTTATAAAAAGATAAAAAATATAAAATACTATTTTTATATTTTTCAAGTTTAAAATAACTACAAAATATTAATGAAACTATTTTTTATTATTTTCGTTTTTTATAAAAGATAAAAAATATAAAGTACTATTTTTGTATTTTTCAAGTTTAAAATGACTACGAAACATTAATAAAACTATATTTTTGTTATTTTTTATTTTAAGGTAAAAATAAAGTAAAAGAGTCAAAATTAGCTAAGATAGTTGTATTAGGACTAAATTAAATATTTTACGCTAAAAATATAAAAATCTCGGGGAGGGTCAAAAATCACGCGTTTACAGCTGCCCCTCTTTGACTGAAAACACAAAGAGTTTTCAGACAAAGAACGACTAGACAAGTGTTTTTGACCCGACCCTTATTCGGAGGGACTAAACTAAAAGAAGAGGAATGCGACCGAGCCCTTGTATCTGAGCTGCCTACATATCCTTGGCTATAAAGGAATCATGCCACGTGTAGTTCGAAAGTGAGTGAGGAAGGGGTATACCGAGGTGGAGAGCCAGTCGAGGTGTCGTTCCGTCGAGGTTCCGTTCCATCGAAGTTCCGGTTCCTGTGGTCCTGCTATTACATCAAAAATCAAAACATGAGAAAGTCTAACTAAGCCTATTAGCTACTAGTTACAAGATTCATATTTATAAGTCTTCTGAAGCTTGATCTTGAGTATTGGTTGGTGCTTCATGCGGACTCTAAATTTGAACCTTGATATTTGCTAGTTGTAGGTACTAGTTCAATCTTCTTCAGCTTTCTGGATCTGGACCAGGTATGCAGTGCTTGTGACCTCGGCCATGTCTTGAGCACACCACATCTTTCATCAACTTCTGCACTTGGATTAACTCCTTGCCTTTTTTTCATTGTGACTATCTTCTGTTGATCATCTCGGACTGTTGACTCGCATTCTGGTCGCAAGCTTCTTTTGTTGCTAACTTGCATTGCACTCCGAAGTGATTTCCCTTACTTGTGATCTTCGAGCTATTCTCCTTCGAAGTCTGAATCTATCTTTTCTGATCCTTGTTGCCTTCCTTCTGATTCATGCTGGGGATTTCCGTTACACTCCGTCACTTTCCGATTGTTCACTATCCTTATCAAATCTTGGAAACTGAGACGCCGTTCTGCTTTTCCGGCGGGCTTCTGACTTTATCGACAAACTCTAATCATAAATCGCCATTCCATTCTTCGGGCGGGCACCTGATTTCAACAACACTTCAAAATAATAACTCGCCACTCCATTCTTCAGGCGGGCTCCCTGACTTCAACTACAACTTCCAAAATATATCGCCACTCCATTCTTCAGGCGGGCTCCCTGACTTCTACTATAACTTCGAAATAAAATCGCCACTCCATTCTTCAGGCGGGCTCCCTGACTTCTACTACAACTTCGAAATAAAATCGCCACTCCATTCTTCAGGCAGGCTCCCTGACTTCAACTGCAACTTCAAAATAAAATCGCCACTCCATTCTTCAGGCGGGCTCCCTGACTTCAACTACAACTTCAAAATAAAATCGCCACTCCATTCTTCAGGCGGGCTCCCTGACTTCAACTACAACTTCAAAACTAAATCGCCACTCCATTCTTCAGGCGGGCTCCCTGACTTCAACTACATCTTCAAAACTAAATCGCCACTCCATTCTTCAGGCGGGCTCCCTGACTTCAACCACATCTTCAAAACCAAATTGCCACTCCATTCTTCAGGCGGGCTCCCTGGCTTCAACTACACTTCACAATACATTGCCACTCCATTCTTCAGGCGGGCTCCCTGACTTTAACTACAACTTCAAAATAAAATCGCCACTCCATTCTTCGGGCGGGCTCCCTGACTTCAACTACGACTTCAAAATAAATCGCCACTCCATTCTTCAGGCGGGCTCCCTGACTTCAACTACGACTTCAAAATAAATCGCCACTCCATTCTTCAGGCGGGCTCCCTGACTTCAACTACATCTTCAAAACCAAATTGCCACTCCATTCTTCAGGCGGGCTCCCTGACTTCAACTACACTTCACAATACATCGCCACTCCATTCTTCAGGCGGGCGCCCTGACTTCAACTACACTTCACAATACATCGCCACTCCATTCTTCAGGCGGGCGCCCTGACTTCAACTACAACTTCAAAATAAAATTGCCACTCCATTCTTCAGGCGGGCTCCCTGACTTCAACCACAACTTCAAAATAAAATCGCCACTCCATTCTTCAGGCGGGCTCCCTGACTTCCACTACAACTTCAAAACTAAATCGCCACTCCATTCTTCAGGCGGGCTCCCTGACTTCAACTACATCTTCAAAACCAAATTGCCACTCCATTCTTCAGGCGGGCTCCCTGACTTCAACTACACTTCACAATACATCGCCACTCCATTCTTCAGGCGGGCGCCCTGACTTCAACTACAACTTCAAAATAAAATCGCCACTCCATTCTTCAGGCGGGCTCCCTGACTTCAACCACAACTTCAAAATAAAATCGCCACTCCATTCTTCAGGCGGGCTCCCTGACTTCCACTACAACTTCAAAACTAAATCGCCACTCCATTCTTTAGGCGGGCTCCCTGACTTCAACTACATCTTCAAAACCAAATTGCCACTTCATTCTTCAGGCGGGCTCCCTGACTTCAACTACACTTCACAATACATCGCCACTCCATTCTTCAGGCGGGCACCCTGACTTCAACTACAACTTCAAAATAAAATCGGTATTTCCGTTACGGGCTCCCTGACTTCAACCACAACTTCAAAATAAAATCGCCACTCCATTCTTCAGGCGGGCTCCCTGACTTCCACTACAACTTCAAAATAAATCGCCACTCCATTCTTCAGGCGGGCTCCCTGACTTCAACAATAAACTTTGAACTTCATCCTATCCATATCGTCTTCCTTTGCTTCCTGCATCACCTCTTAAACCATCCCTTCTCCTAAATTACCTTGTTCTGGAACTACTTTTCCTCCTGGGTCGTGTTGTTTTCCCTCCTGCTGGGGACATCTTTAGAATTGTTTACTTGTCTGCTGAGGAAAATGATGCTGGGAACATTTTCCTTCATTCCCTCCCTTCCTTTGACTCATGCGCTTGAATTTGCATTGGGATCTCTTGTAGCAACTCTCTGCTTTATGGTGGGTTATTGGTTTCAAGACCTGCAATGTAAAGACTGAAGACATGCCTCTTGTTATACAGGTAGGCGCCTGTTTTTGTTAGCAACTTTTGAATTTAAAATGCATGCTGGCAATAATTTACAAAATATGCAAAGGACAATGTAAAAATAAAACGAACGTAAAATATCCTATTCGAGGGCGGATAGTCCCATCATATTCTATTCGAGGGCGAATACTCCCATTGTATCCTATTCGAGGGCGAATACTCCCATTGTATCCTATTCGAGGGCGAATACTCCCATTGTATCCTATTCGAGGGCGAATACTCCCATTGTATCCTATTCGAGGGCGAATACTCCCATTGTATCCTATTAGAGGGCGAATACTCCCATTGTATCCTATTCGAGGGCGAATACTCCCATTGTATCCTATTCGAGGGCGAATACTCCCATTGTATCCTATTCGAGGGCGAATACTCCCATTGCATCCTATTCGAGGGCGAATACTCCCATTGTATCCTATTCGAGGGCGAATACTCCCATTGTATCCTATTCGAGGGCGAATACTCCCATTGTATTCTATTCGAGGGCGAATACTCCCATCGTATCCTATTCGAGGGCGAATACTCCCATCGTATTCTATTCGAGGGCGAATACTCCCATTGTATTCTATTCGAGGGCGAATACTCCCATCGTATTCTATTCGAGGGCGAATACTCCCATCGTATTCTATTCGAGGGCGAATACTCCCATCGTATTCTATTCGAGGGCGAATACTCCCATGATATCAATGTATGAAAGTGAACAAACCTGAGACGTCCTGTTCGAAGGTGGACAAACCTGAAACATCCTATTTGAAGGTGGACAAACCTGACATGTCATCTTGAATTGCCTTCCTCGTTTCTCCGAGAAAATTTTCAACAACGGCAGAAAATTTTCTCCCCCAGTATTGGTGTTCTTCCTTGTGGCATGACTTTCTGCTATCAATAGCACTTTCCTTCCCTGTTTCAAATCAAAGAAAATTTGTTAGTTCAAAACATTGTGAGCGGTTGTGCCGCTCCTGTAGGGTGGTTTTTCCTTTTCCCCTTTCCCTCGCTCGGGGTTCCCAAAACTTGTTGGGGAATGATTTCATTTGCTGGAGATGATATTCCTGTTGGGGATGTGTTTTTCCATTTATCCCTTCCCCGTTCTCAACTTGTTGGGGGTTATTTTGTTGAAGATGGGATTTCCTTTCTTCCTTTACCACTCTGTGTTGTCCGACCACCTCGGAACTTGTTGTAGATAACATTGTTGGTGGATTTTCATTTCCTCAAAATTTGGTGTTTCACTCTTCTTGAAGGCTGTTGAGGATGACACTGGTTCGAAGACCATTTCTCTTAAGACTTTCCTTCTTCCCCAAGTGGGGATTGACTTCCAGAAAATTTTCAAACTGAAAAGAAAATTTTCTGCCCCGGTTTAATAATCTTCTTTGCACCATACTTCTTTGCCGTCAATGGTATTTCCTTGCCTTGCATAATAATTGGAAAATTGGTGGCAAGTTTTGAAGTCATTTCTCACTTTGTTTTGACTAGACTGACTTTGATGGAGAATTTTGACAAAAGGAGAAAGATAAAAAGAAACAACAAATAGAAGACAAGGGAGGACTGACTCTCTAACCAGAAACAACTATAAAACTTATCAAACGCGGATACCAACTCTACTGGTCATGACATGCACATATGGCCTATCCTCCGTCGTTAATTTCCTTTCACGATTTTTTGTCTCGTGATTTCCATCTGATTATCACCTTTAATCGACTTTTAGTGCCCGAAGGGTTTTCACTTTCAAGCCTCTCTCATTTTGATTTTCTCTCGCTTTCGTCGCCTTATGGTGCCTGTGAAGGTTTTCACCGGTAAGACCCTCTCGTTTGTATTACTTTTAGCTGGGGATTGGGGTGTCACTGCCAAGACTCTCTCGTATTTCCTTTCTGCTGAGAATCAGAGTCTTTTCTGCTGAGAATCGGCGTGTTATATTATGATAGGACTCTATCCCTCGCCTGACGCGGCATCTTTTGAAGACTGATCGGAAGGTCTTTCTTTGGACCGTAATGTGGGATTTGGATAGGGCTAGAAAGAAAGGGTATTAAAGGCTCAAAACAAAATCAATTTTGGGTTCAAAATTTACAACCTTCGGACCTAAATTTATTTACAATAAACACAATTTTTCTTTGCCCCGGTTTTTACTTGGGGATTTTTATTTCTTTATTTACACTATGACCGAGCTGTGAAGCGCCTACGTATCCTCTTTAAGGAATCAGGTCAAACGTAGTTCCCAATTCCTCTTTTTCAAATTCTTTTTTTTTTCACACATTTTCCTTTTTCTTTTCTTTTCTTTATCTCCTTTTGTTGTTTTCTTTTCTTCCCTTTTTTCTCTTGTCTTTCAAACCTGTGTTTCTAGTCTTTGCAACTAACTCCGAAGGAGGGGTATGAAAGAAATCAAAATAAGGCTCGAAGGGTTAACGAAGGATAAAGTGTTTGGGTAGCAGAACAAAATGCCTTCGTCATTCCAATCTTCAAAACATGCCAAGTACAAACAACACATTCGCGACATCTTTTGGTTGTGCTAGGAGTGATAACCATATCGTCCATTCGCCTTCTTCATCCATCATTTTAAAGTATTGCTGGATGACACTTCCATTTCAGTATCACGAGCGAACCCCATGTCAGCATGGCCATTTTGCCCTTAAGGCTTTCTTTGTATTTTACCCGCCCCAAATTTCACGTGACTCGGGTTCCATATAATCTCAAATCATTATTTCTTTTAAAATGCCATGATTATCTTCCAATTCCTTCATGATTAACTTTTAAGATTAGGCCACAATTATGCGTGCATGTCATGTCACTAGTGTTGACAGAAAAATGACTATAAAGAAGAAAGACTTAAATCAAAGAAAAATGACTCAAAATAATGGCAAACAAGAGAGTTGCATTAGACGAACTAGAAATGAATTAATACGACAAAACAAACACAATAAACCGGGGTACACCCTTGGAACAAACCTACACAATACTAAATGAGGTATTATGACCAATAGAAAACTGGACAAAATAGAACGATAAAAGGGTTTGAGTTACATGACAATATCCTGATTACAACCCTGAAATAATCTGGACGACATAAATGACAACAAAATAAGCCACCAAAAACTCCATTCTAGTTGACCAAGAAATGGAGAGTCTTCCCGATTACCAAGCACGATATTTTGGCCGCTGAGCTTCGCATCAATATTACCAAGTCCACTTATTTGCTTTGACATTTTCGGCTTTAGTCAATACATCCCCACAAAGCGTCCATCATGGCATGCAGGTAAAGGACTCTATGCGGTATTCTTGGTGTCACTATCTTGGATCATAATCACGTTTTCCTGGATCTTCTGTTTCCGGTTCACCACAAACCAACCACCTCTTTTTCTTTTTCTATTTTTTTTCTCTTTTTTTTCATTTTTTTTTTCATATATATACATATACAGTTGTGGTCGAATCTTATGGAGATTGCCTACGTATCATGACCCCGTATGAATCAGACCGAGCGTAGTTCTTGCAAATTAATGCAAGAAATAAAGAGATGTGTATTTGATTATATTTGTTTTGAATAAAAATTGTACAAGCCGACTCCAACTACAAACTTGTGTAGGAGATTTATACAAGAATAAGAATATTTTTGGTGTCACTTATGACTATTTCTACAAAATTGGCCACATAATGTCTTATTTGACAAAATGGCTATTTTTGCAAAATTTATTTAAGAAAGATAAAACTTGAAATTTTTTTTTTATCCTGTGGCTCATGGGGCATCGTTCGGCATCACCATAAACCAACACAAAACTATTTTTTCATAAATTGGCCATGTAATGGCTTATTTAGACAAAGTGGCTCTTTTTGCAAAATTTTATGTAAGAAGATGCAAATTCGAAATTTTATCATGGGGCCTATGGGGCATCGTTCAGCACCGACACAGGCCAACACAAGACTGAGGAAGTTAAAATGCAAAAAATGTGGCTATTTCAGGAAAATTTCGGCCATGTAATGGCTTGTTTGATAAAGTGGTTATTTTTTGAAAAGTTGAGCGATGACTCGAAACTTGATTTTTGCGGATACAGCCTTTCGACATTTCCGCGAGGGAATATTTCAAGGCTGTGTCCAAAATTATTTAAAAAAAATCCAAAGTGGCTATTCTTGCAAAAACAGCCTTCCGGCGTCTTTTGAGGGACGTTCGGCTTATTTTAAGCAAGAATAGCATCACCCGACTTATTTATAACGAAATCAAAAATTTGACATTTTTTTGGTTATTTTTGCAAACGGGGTGTGAACCCGAACTTGATTTTGCGGCTATGGCCTTGCAATATTTCCACAAGAAATATTTCAAGGTTGTGCCCGTAAATTATTAAAAATGATTCAAAGTGGCTATTTTTGCAAAAACAGCCTTCCGGCGTCCTTTCGGAACATTCGGCTATTTTTCAAAATGGCATCACTTTGATTTTATTGAAAACTAAAACTTCGACATTTTTTTTTTAATTTTTTGAAGGGGTGGTTGGACCCGATGAGGGTTGCCTACGTATCCCACCTAATGGCGAGAATCAAACCTGCGTAGTTCGGTCAGATTAGTTGACCAATTATTTCAACAAAATTGTTCCACCGATTTTTCAAATTTTCTTTTCAAACCTTCGACAGCGTTTCGTCGACATTTCGATATTTTCTATTCTAAAATTTCCTCTCTTTTTGTTTTTCAGGAATTTAACCCGTAATAATCTATAACAAATAAATGCAACATATAACATGCTCGGTCTTTTGATTACCGGGTCACCTGTCCTAGACGGACCCAACCACTAGGGGTGTTCATCGTTCGGTTTGGGTCGGTTGTTACCTTAAAAATAACCAAACCAATTAAGTCGGTTATTTAAATTGTAAAACCAAACCAATCCAAATTAACAGAAATTTATCGGTTCGGTTTTTGTCGGTTTTTTATCGGTTATTCGGTTTTTTCGGTTTTTGTCGGTTTTTTAAGGTACAAAAGATTTCAAAAGAATCACTTCCCATGTTTTCCTTCTATAATCTGATTCTATAGTTCCTCCACTTGGCTACTGAAAGTTTTGAACTGTGTTTCTGAGAAGAGGATACGAACATGAGAAATGAGGCTTCTCGCCATTGAATTGAGGAGTTCTCTTTCTCTTTTTTCTCCCTCTACCTCCTTTCTGTCTGTATGGGAAAATAGGAATGGAGAAGATACAAAACAATGTTATAGTACTAGCTATTTCCCTACCTAAGTCAGTAAGTAGCTATCTGCATTTCACCCTTCGACTACTGTACACAGTAATCAACATATCTCAATGTATCTCAAAACTCTCTTAATTAATTTGTTGCTCCTATATGAACTTGACTAGGAGAGTATTTGACAGCACATTTTTCTTTAGAAATGAAAAATCGTAGCATCACATCCACATTGCTCTATTTCCACTCACAGTTAATATTCTAATAATTCAAACTCTTTTTGAGTCTCCTCTGCTGGTTTAAAAAGTAGTTTAAAGGATCTATATGATCGGTTTGGTTTGGTTATTTTTCATTTTTTTTGGGTATAAAACCAAATCCAAACCAACTTTGTCGGTTTTTTAAAATTAGAAACCAAACCAAGTTAAACCAAAAAAATATCGGTTTTTTTTCTCGGTTTGGTTTGGTTTTCGGTTTGGTTTGGTTTTTCGGTTTTTCGTGAACACCCCTACCAACCACTGTGTTGAGTCCCCTAAGTCAGATATGATGCAAATAAACGTCCTAAATCTAGGCTCAATATCCCGATGTTTTCAATGGTACTAGACCGTGTACCCGAGCAGACAACTCGGATTGAGGAGGGGGCTACGTACCGGGGACCCGCGGGATCGTCCGGCTTTGTAACTTATCCCGCCTCTTTTCTTATTTTTGGTATTGACACTAACAGAAAGGGGAGTCTCAACCAGTAAGCACATCCCCGGGGGTAAGAAGAGAAGGATTTTCGGCACAGTTTTATATACAGTTCACGCAATATCAAAGCGGTAAACATATAGCAGTTTGTATATACAGTGCAACTAGTATCAAAGCGGTAGACATGTAACACATTAATTAAACATATAATAAAATCAGATATAGACAAAAACAACAATTTAACTGAGCTCGAATTCTTAAACCCTGAACCGAAGTTCTGGGTGTAGATCCCCAGCAGAGTCGCCAGAGCTGTCACACCTCCTTTTTCCGCACCCGCGAGGGAGCGAGTGGAGTTTTTCCAATCAAAGGACAATCGAAACGGGATTTATTTAATTAATTCAGAGTCGCCACTTGGGAAAATAATGGTGTCCCAAGTCACCGGTTTAATCCCGAACCGAGGAAATTTATGACTCTGTATTACAGTCTGTGTACCAGAAATCCGGATAAGGAATTCTGTTAACCCGGGAGAAGGTGTTAGGCATTCCCGAGTTCCGTGGTTCTAGCACGGTCGCTCAACTGTCATATTTGGCTTCTTTATCCGATTTTATAATATGCCTTAACTTATGTATAAATTTTAATTTTTAACCTCTTATGATATTATTATTATAAAAATTATTATTATTATTATTATTATTATTATTATTATTATTATTATTATTATTATTACAAAGAATTGCAACATTGTGAAAATGTATCTCGAACCACGTCGCACCAGTGCACCCGTGGTTGTCAACACATTTCGACTCCGTTGAGATTTGGATTTGGGTCACATAAATGTGCACCCGGGCTTAAGGAGATAGCATTATTAAATACGCGCCTAAAGATACTAACGCGTTATTGTTTTGGGAATGCCGTGAAATCCGCTAAACGGCACATCCCGGAATCTAAACATCTTTGTAAAAATTATTTATCGAGGGCCCCGCAATTCGCGTGTTATTTTAGCGAGGCTCGTCTCACTTATTGTTTAAGGGCTCATTACCCTTTTATTGTTTATTGTTTTAAATGAATTACAACGCAGTGGAAACGTATCTCGAACCACGTTGCACCAGTGCACCCGTGACTTTTGACACGTTTCGACTTCGTTGAGATTTAGATTTGGGTCACATAAATGTGCACCCGTATTTGAGAAGGTAGTACTAGAATACGTGACTAAAGCAACTACGCATTTATTATCTTTGGAGAACACCGTAAAATTCGCTATGCGGTCGATCCCGCAGTCTAAATATTATATATATATATATATATATATATATATATATTTATGAGGGCCCCGCAATTTGTATAATTTTGTTAGGCGAGGCACACCTCTAATTCTACTTTAAAAGAGAACTACATTCCGCTATATTCATTTAAGAATTAATTCGAGATTATTTAGAACATGTTGCAAACCACGCTACATGAAATGCGCCCGTGGTCCATGACACGCTTTATTTAACCTTGTTCAAAATTGGAGTCGGGTCACATGAAATACACCCCCGATTCCTTTAATCTAATTCCGCCATTCGGTTGAGGAATAAGGAACCAATTTCGATAAGGTGACAAAATCATGCTCAACTATAACCAATTCGAGTAAACATACGAGTAGATAACTAAGTGAGCAAATTCAAGACTACGACGAGCAACTACATAAACAACGGAAGCATAACTAGTTGGCGAGCATGTGAAGGATTAGTTATTTTCATTAGCTAATTTCGACACTACAAGACCACCATTAATTGTGAAATTGCATGCTCAACAGAATCATATATGTACAAAAAATAATCTGAATCATATGAAACTAAATCAAATGCGAAACGATCCAAAATATTAATGAGAAGAACAATATCGGAAAAGAACATGCACCTTTATTTCTGCATATTTCCAACGTACACAACGAGAAAACGAACCTTTTATGACGATCTCAAGCCTCGACCTCTCCGGACAGAACTCGAATCAAACGACGACCTCCCCTGCTGCCGTTCTTTCTTCTTTTCGTTATTCTTCTTTCTGTTTCGTTTTTTTTTCTCTTTCTGTTTGGTTTTTTCTTCTTTCTGTTTGGTTTTTTTTTTCTTCTTTCTGCCGATTTTTTCTTCTTCTCTTTCCTTTTTTTTCGTTTTTCTCTTTTCTGTTCCGTTTTTCTTCTTTTGTTTTGTTTTCTTCTTCCTTTGTTTTCTTCTTTGTTTTTCCGTTTCTCTTCTTCTTTTTCTTTGGTTTTTTCCTTTTTCTTTGTTTTGTTTTTTCTCCTTTCTCTTTCCGTTTTTCTTTCTTTGTTCTTCAATTGTTTTCTTTTTCGTTTTTCTCTTTCTCCTTCTTTGTTTTCAAAATCCTCTCCTTCAGCCGTGCTTTCTTCTTCTTTTTAAAGAAAGAAGTATAGTTATTGTTTATTATTATTATTATTTTTTTTTTAAAATTTAGTCCCATATTGTTTTTGTCTTTTTCTTTTGTTTTTATCCCTTTGTCTTTTTCTTCTTGTTTTTGTTCTTATTCCCCATCCATTATGTATTGTCCCCCTTAGTGTAGTGGACTCGGATTATTACGGGCTAGGTCCGAAAATTATAAAACCGGGTAGTTTGAACCCGAATATTATTCTTCGCCCGGAACCGAGAATGGTGTTATTTAATTAATCCTAGGTAATCAAAATAACTATAATACTCATAATTAGAATAAAACTATTTTTTATATTTTTCAAGTTTAAAATAACTACGAAATATTAATGAAACTATTTTTTTTTATTATTTTCGTTTTTATAAAAAGATAAAAAATATAAAATACTATTTTTATATTTTTCAAGTTTAAAATAACTACAAAATATTAATGAAACTATTTTTTATTATTTTCGTTTTTTATAAAAGATAAAAAATATAAAGTACTATTTTTGTATTTTTCAAGTTTAAAATGACTACGAAACATTAATAAAACTATATTTTCATTATTTTTTATTTTAAAGGTGAAAATAAAGTAAAAGAGTCAAAATTAGCTAAGATAGTTGTATTAGGACTAAATTAAATATTTTACGCTAAAAATATAAAAAATCTCGGGGAGGGTCAAAAATCACGCGTTTACAAGCATTATCAAGGCGAATAGCTTTTACAGGATAATTTGGAAATTATGCCCTTAATCGAATTATTTGGGCTAATAGCTTTGCAAACGCCAAGTTGCGAGATGTAGTAGGAACACATTAGACCATCTTGAAGATGCTTCTATTAGGACCATAAAATATCTAAAAAGCCCACTAGTGGATGAATAGGTCCGCATATATCCATATGTATATGATCTAAAAAGGCAGGGGATTCAATGTCAACCTTCAATTGTGATGGTCTAGTGATCATTTTGCCTTAATAACAAGCTCACACAAAAATTCGTCATTGTAAGAATCCTCAGGTTTTTAATGGATGCCCACTCAAATTTTCAGTAATTTGTCTCATCATTATTGATCCAGAATGGCCCAAACGGCCATGCCAAAGCACAAAAGTATTTGAATCCATAAACTTCTGATTTACGATAGAGTGTGCTTCAACTGTGCTAATTTTTTAATAATATAAGCAAGAATATAAAGTTGGTAACTTTTCTACAATGCATTTCTGGCCAGAAATATTCTTTGTAATACAAAGATATTCCATGTTCATTTTATCTATTGTCTCAACGTGATACCTAATCAGCGGATATCTATAAAACTCAACAAGTTTCTTCGGGACTTGGAGGATAACCATACATTATCTATAATAAGTTTTATTCCCTTAGACAAAAATATAATGGCTCTTCCGGAGCCTTCAATCAAACTTATATTATCAGAAATTGTTGAAACATTTATTTTTTCCTTATGCAAATAAGAAAAGTATTTATGATCCCTAAAGATGACATGAGTTGTTCCATTATCAATAACACAAATATCTTCATAATTTGTCTTTGATCCAAATATATTTTTATTATTATCCATATTCTTCAAAATGACATAAATAAAATATATTATAGTAAACGACATTATCAAAGAATAACTTTTATTTATATACAACAATTACATAACCATACTATCTATTATAAACAACAAAAAATAAAATATTTATATTTTTACAGATTCACCACCAATTACATGACTTGTTTCGCCTTCTAGGAGTGCAAAGCAATGTGTTACATCAAAATGCATGAAGTCCAAATTATCTTCAGAAATAAAATTTGCTTCAGCATTTTTCTCTGTCTTCTTCAGAGAGGCTTGATAAAGCTCAACCAGGTGCTTTGGAGTACAGCAGGTACGTGGCCAGTGCCCTTTTCCTCCACATCTATAGCATATATTTTCTACATTTGGTGCTTGTACCGCATCATGCTTTTATTAGTTCCTTTTTCAACTGTTGGTGGTGATGAGGGTTCTTTTCTACATATTATTACCATGATTAGAGTTTCTTCCCCGTCCACGGCCATGACCACGATTGGGGCCACGACCTCTTCCACGTTTAGCTTGGTGGAAGTTCGTCTCATTCACTTTAGGGAATGGACAAGAAACAGTAGGTCGGCTTTCATAATTTTTTATTAATAGCCCATTATGTTGCTTGGATATAGGATGATATGAGATAAGTTCCGAATACTTTTTAAATCTCGTCTCTTGATATTGTTGCTGTAGAGCATATTCGAGGGGTGAAAAATTGTGAAAGTTTTCTCCAACATATCATGACCAATAATATTATCACCATCTAATTTCAATTGAGAAATAATTCTGAACATAGCAGAATTATACTCACTTATAGATTTAAAATCTTGTAGCCTTAGATGAGTCTAATCATAACGTGCATGTGGAAGAACGACCATCTTCAGGTGGTCATATCTATTTTTCAAATTATTTCATAGTACGACTGGATCTTTAATAGTGAGATATTCCATTTTCAGGCCCTCATCAAGGTGATGGCGTAGGAATATCATCGCTTTGGCACAGTCTTGGTTTGATGCTTGATTTTTATCCTTGATGGTGTCTGCCAGATCCATCGCATCAAGATATTTCAGCATCAAGCACCTAAGACATGTAGCTTTTTTTCGATATATCCAGGCTTACAAATTGAAGTTTAGAAATATTTGAAATTATTTATAAAAAGAAAGTTCGTACCTCAGATACTTTCAAAGTATTTACTCGAGATGGCAGAGTCTCCTGCTGATAATGTATTATAAAATAACGATTGTAAATTAAAGATAAGTATAGAGAGAAATTGATATATTGTTCGAATTCAAACTGATATACATGATGAACTACTATCTCTTCTATTTATAGAAGAAAAGAAGTTGTTGTGTAAGCTGCTACAATACCATATATGGATAATCTTATACTGAGAGTAATATTTATCCATAACAGCGTACTGAAAGGATAAGCTCATTGTACCAGATATGGATAATCTTTTACCAGGGGTATGTTTATCAATAACGGAGTATCGAAATGATAAGCTTATTCTATCCAGTATGGATAATCTTCTACCATGGGTAATGTTTATCCATTACCGATTACCGAAGCGATAAGCCTTTTCAGAAGGCTTATTTCCAATAGGGTACTCAATAGATAAATATATTTACGGCGGAGTTCTATATGGATAAGCTTCTTTAGGAAGCTTATTTAATTCAGAGTACTAAATGAACATCCCTAATATAATATATTTATAATAATATGTTGATTTTTGTTTTTAAACTAACATTTACATATTCCAAATTCACAAAGCCAATTCAAGTAGTTCGGACATTATAAAATGTGGAACTGGAAAGTTAAAACAGCTAAACAATTTTTTTCTTTCAGTAGCCTGTCAAGTTTCCCTAATAATTAAATGGACAACAAACACCACAAAGCACTCTTTGTTGCATGTGGTATTGTACCATTGGGCATTCTTTAGCGGGTTTAGGGGCACACATTTTGACTTATAACTATAGAATAGAGAAATTCTGTAGACAAGAAATGACATAACAATATTCATCGTGTAACTTGGTCTTTAAATAATGCAAAGAAGTTGACTTATAAAACTCTACTTGTTGTCTTGAAAATAGGTTAGATTTAGAACGAGGACGCGACGACTTTTCTTACTTGGGAATAAAAGTCTGAAATAATTATAAATGTGTAATGCTGTCTATCATGTTAACAACCATTAAAAGCTAAGAGTTTAATAGCGTCTTTTGATGATGCGGTATCTGTGTGAATCGTGCAAACCTAATTTCTTTAATTCAAAATTTTTATTCGTATTAAAAAATTTGATAAGTATATACAAAAATTTATATTCAAAATTCAATTATTATGTAATAATGCTGTATGGAGTCGAATCAGATTGTAAGACGGGTCGAGCACATATCCCCATACGGCCAACTCGGATATAATACGGGTCGAGCACGTATCCTTGTACGGCCAAAGATGTCAGACGATGTCCTCTCTCACGTCTATATGACGAAAGGGGTACGCCCCCGGACATAAAGGCGTACCAGCAAATTTGCCCGTACAGACGCCCCGACTTTTCCTCCCCTATACCATCATTGTAATAATAGTAGCTTTGAAATGATGTAATGTGTTGGCGAGGGGACCATCCTTCTATATAAGGAAGGGTCCCCCTCATTTGTAAGTCAAGTGTTATTGGTCAATAATAATATAACTCTATCTTTATCTATCATTCTCTCTCTATTTTATCTCTCTGTTGCTAACTTGCTTATACACTTCATTAAGATCCACTACAATTTTACAAGAACAACTTATATACGAATCCAAAGATCGATCTTTGGATATATTACTATTGATTCTGATTTACCCTTTCTATAATCATTGATTGTCCCTAACTCATAAAGCAACCGATAGCTTTTGGGTCAAACAATTTGGCGCCGCCCATGGGGATTTCGAGAATCAAACTCGTAGTATACATCCACAAGATCCAATCATCGGAAAGAGCCCGGAAATGGCCGAAAATGACACCTGATCCAAAGTTGTGGTAGAAGTTACTACCAACCTCCTTAGTTCGATGAACGAGGCCGGTGGTAGCGCTGCCATCAACGCTACCCCTGATATCACACCCAAGGCAGAAGTCTCACCTTCCCCCTTCGGAAACCTTACAACCCCGCAGGAAAAAAACACCTCCATTTCAAGAGAAGCACCCCCAGCGGTCAAGAAGCTACTGGAGGAATGGTTAACCAGCACCTTGAGCGACTTAGTGGAAAAGCCACCACGGGGCTATGAAAATGCAGTACCAACAACAAGCAATACCACCGCAACAGATAAACAAGAAGGAATACGAACCAATGGCCAACCCGTCGAAACACAAACACACGACAACACATTGGCCTCCATCCTAAGGAAGATGGAAGAAATGGAAAGCGAAAATCAGTCCCTCCGTGACCATATGAAGGAGCACCAAGATAGAGTTGACAAGATCTTCGGAGCACCTAAATTGCTACCCAAACGGGACGTAGGAAGGTTTGTAGAACATCCTTACTCGAAGAAGCCGTACCCTACACAATCCCGAAGACCTTCAAGATGCCCCCCTACCTGAAGGTGTATGATGGAACCACCGATCCTGAGGATCATCTCATTCACTATGTCACCGCCGTGAAAGGTAATGACTTTTCCAAAGAACAGGTACCATCAGTGCTGCTGAAAAAGTTCGGCGAAACACTGACCGGGGGAGCCTTAACCTGGTATTCCCAACTATCCGCCAAAGCAATCTCAACCTTCGAAGAGATGGCAGATAAGTTCGTCACTGCACATGCCAGCGCTAAAAAGGCATAAGCAAGGGTAAATGCCATCTTAGCCGTCAGATAGACCGCGGGCGAAGGCCTCGGGGACTTCTTCGCCAGGTTTAATAGGGTAAGAATGAGCCTACCAAACGTGTCAGAGAGCATGGCGGTAGATGCATTCCAGAACGGACTCAGCAGGGACGGCTCCATAACTACCAAAAAACTGCTAAGTCAGCTCATGAAGTATCCCCTACAACCTGGGACGAGATCCATAATGCCTACTGCGTCGAGGTACGGGCAGACTAGGAGGATCTCAACGGACCAACCCGACGGCTAGCTGCCGTACATCTGGACACAAAGAGAGATCGACGACACGAGGGACGCCGGAAACTTCCCCCTCGTCCCAGTAAAGAGCGACACCAACCTTACACAAGGTCCCCCCCTTCCGCCCCCTCACCATGCGGATGCTCTGCAATGCCACCTCGCCCCACTCAGAAATGAACGAGGTACGCCCCTTTACTTTCTTCACATAACTTCTACATCTCTCCTTCAAAAATCGTGTACGCACTAGAGAAGCTCGACACAAAGGTGCAATGGCCCCAAAAAATAAAATCAGACCCTTCCACAAGAGAGTCAAACGTCCTGTGTGAGTTCCATCGAGAACGGGGGCACAAGATCGAAGATTGCATCGGCCTACGACAAGAAGTCGTTAGGATGCTAAACCAAGGGTACTTGAAGGAGCTACTCAGCGACAAAGGGAAAGCCAATTTTGCACGCGGACGAGAACATTCCCGTGGACCTCCTAAACACCCTCTCCAACGCGCACGGTGATATGATCGTCGGAGAAGGGAACGACGTCGCCATCAATCATGTTAAATTCACCAACACGCACAGAATAAAGAGGACCATCTCCCACGAACGGTACAATGACCTCGAAGGAAGTATCACATTCGATAAGTCCGACGCCGAAGGTTTGTGTTTTCCCCATTATGATACTTTAGTTATCACGTTACGTATTATTGATACAGACGTCAGGAGAGTCATGATCGATGACTGTCATACGCGCCTGCATCATCCATCCAAGAGTCCTCTCACAGATGGGACTCGAAGACAGGATAACCCCCCGCTGCATAACTCTAACTGGTTTTAACAATGCAGTGGAGCGTACATCAGGGGAAGTGACCCTAACCGTCCTCGCGGGGGGAGTCATCCTAGAGACTACTTTCCATGTAATGAACCAGGAGACAGCCTACAACGTCATCATCGGACGCCCATGGATACATGCCATGCGAGCAGTCCCCTCGAGCTTGTATCAAGTGGTCAAATTCCCTACCCCACGGGGAATATTCAACATCAAGGGAGAACCGCGCACAGCGCACGAGTGCTATAAAATAACACAAGACTGCGCCCACACCCGACAATTGAACAGGGTGAGCGCAGAAGCATAGCAATCAGCCATGTCGGGGACCAAAGCGTACCCGACGGTTAACGCCATCAGAGACCCAGACGTTGTGGAAGCCTGCAAAGCTACGGGCGAATCTCGACCCAGTTCAGCTTGATCGTGATGACCCCGAAAAGAAGGCATACATCGGCCATGGGCTCTCCGACCCGAGTAAGTATCATGAATTCTTTACTAATCATGCAGACACGTTACGAATTACTAAGTTTCTTGGACGCATACTCTGGCTCTAACCAAATCGAAAACAACATTCATCACACACCAATGTACCTACTATTATAGGGTGATGCCTTTCGGGCTAAAGAACACAGGGGCTACTTACCAAAGGCTTGTCACTAAGATGTTCAAGGAGCAACTTGGGAAAACCATGGAAGTTTACATCGACGACATGCTAGTGAAATCCGTAAAAAAGGAGGATCACATCGACCACTTACAAGAGGCCTTCGAAATATTAAAAAAGTATGGGATGAAGCTGAATCCCGAGAAATGTGCTTTCGGCGTGGCGTCGGGAAAGTTTCTAGGTTTTCTCGTATCCCAACGAGGCATCAAAGTCAACCCCGATCAGATCAAGGCGATCGCCTCAATACCTGAAGCACTCAACAGCAAGAAACAGGTTCAAAAGTTGACAGGCCGAATAGCCGCCCTCTGTCGCTTCATCTCCTGATCGTCAGATAGATGCCACAAATTCTTTAGCGTGCTAAGAAAGGACAATGGATTCAACTGGAATGACGAATGCGTCAAGGCTCTACAAAAATTGAAGGTATATCTATCGTCGCCACCATTGCTGTCAAAAGCGAAGCCAGGTGAGCCTCTACTGACATATCTAGCCGTATTACATGTTGCGGTCAGCGCGGTACTAGTCCGTGAGGAAAAAGGTACGCAATCACCTATCTATTACATTAGCAAACCCTAGTGGACGCCGAAACTCGGTACCCGCACCTCAAGAAATTGGCTTTGGCACTGGTCACGGCTTCCAAAAAGCTGAGACCCTACTTCTAGTGCCACCCCATCAGAGTAGTGACCACTTTTCCTCTGAGGAGCATCCTGCACAAGCTCAAACTATCGGGCCGTCTCGCTAGATGGGCCATAGAGCTCAACGAGCACGACATCACCTATATCCCCAGAACTGCCATCAAGTCACAAGTCCTCGCCAACTTCGTGGCTGATTTCAGTGTCAAAATCTCACTAGAGGTATAGAAGGAAGCCCTACAAGCCGCTTCAAACACCGACCCTTAGATACTCCACACCGATAGGGCCGCAAACACCTCGGGATCTGACTCAGACTCATCCTCAAAGTCCCCACGGGCAAAGTCATTCGCTGGTCCATACGATGTCCCGAGATGACTAATAACGAGGCATAGGATGAAGCTGTTATTGTAGGTTTAAAATTAGCCATCAGGTACGGAGCTCGCCGACTGGTCCTATATTGCGACTCACAACTTAGGGTAAATCAAGTCACCGGGACTTATCCGTTCAAGGAACAAAGACTGCAGAAGTACCGAATGGAGGTCTGTAAACTAATGGCCCAGTTCGAGGAATGGCGCTTCAAGCAAGTTCGTAGGGTACACAAAGCTGAAGCGGATGGGCTGGCTAAATTGGTCGCAGTAGCCACCAACCTGAATAAAGAAAGCACCGTCATCCTCCTACACTCTGCAATCGACCACACCGAGGTATTCTCCCTACATCTGTCTTGGGACTGGCGCAATCAATTTGTATCATATTTGCAAGATGGAAACCTACCACACGACAAAAAAGAAGCAAGAAAGCTTCGCGCACAAGCAGCGAGGTACTGTCTAGTAAATAACGACTTCTACAAAAGAACTTTTGGAGGGCCCCTGGCTAAGTGACAACCATGCGACACTAGTGTTAGAGGAAGTCCACGAAGGTCATTGCGGTGCTCACATAGGAAACCGAGCGCTCGTGCGATGTTTAATACGGGCTGGGTACTACTAGCCTACCATGAAAAAGGACGCGGCGGAATATGTCTGCAATGCGAAAAATGTCAAAAGTTCGCCCCTCTGATACATCAGCCAGGGGAACCCCTCCACTCGGTCACATCACCATGACCCTTCATCAAATAGGGAATGGACATAGTCGGACCATTACCCGTCGGACGAGGGAAGGTACGTTTCTTATTAGTTTTAACTGACTATTTCTCCAAGTGGGTGGAAGTAGGTGCCTACGCCTAGATCCGCGAACAAGAGGTCATCGCCTTCATCAGGAAGAACATTATATGCCGCTTCAGCATCCCCAATGAAATAACCTGCGAAAATGGATGATAATTCAATGGACAAAAAACAACCGACTTCTTCGATAAATGGCGCATCAAAAGAAACTTTCAATGCCATATCATCCAGCCGCCAACGGCCAGGCAGAGTCGTCCAACAAAACCATACTAAATATTTTGAAGAAAAAACTCGAAGACGCCAAAGGATTATGGGCCGAGCTACTGCCGGAAGTATTATGGGCACACAGGACTACCCCCAAATCCTCCATAGGAGAAACTCCCTACTCATTGGTCTACGGGACCGATGCCATCATACCGGTGGAATTCGGCGAACCAAGCCTAAGGTACTCACACGCAAGCGGAGAAGAGAATGAAGCAAACCGACTACAAGATCTAGACGAAGCCGAAGAAAGGAGGGAAATGGCCCACATCAGGCTAGTGGCCCAAAATTAGCAGGTCGAGAGATACTACAACAAAAGAACAAAAATCCGGCCGCTCAAGGTAGGCGACTATGTGTTAAGGGCCAAGACATTGGCATCCAAAGACCCTAACGAAGGAAAGTTGGGCACCAATTGGGACGGACCCTACAAAATCATCGCAGCAGCAGACAAAGGCTCCTTCAAGTTGGAAACCATGAACGGGAAGTGCTCCAAAACAACTGGAACATCTCCCACCTCAAACATTTCCATTTCTAAAGGGTATCCCCTAAGCCGTACTCTTTTCCCCTCATCCGAGTTTTGTCCCTATTTGGTTTTCTCGGAGAGGTTTTTAATGAGGCAATGAAGGAGATACTCGGAACTGTTTAGAGGTTCAAATCTGATACCCCAAGTGTACCGGCGATCGACACGAATGACGTATCAGAGAGACTAGCGCTACAGCCATCTCCAATGTATGAAAGACTATGGCCATCTCCAATGTATGAAAGGCTACAGCCATCTCCAATGTATGAATGGCCACGGCCATCTCCAATGTATGAAAGGCCACGGACATCTCCAATGTATGAAAGGCCACGGCCATCTCCAATATATGAAAGGTTACGGCCATCTCCAATGTATGAAAGGCTACGGCCATATCCAATGTATGAAAGGCTACGACCATCTCCAATGTATGAAAGGCTATGCCATCTCCAATGTATGAAAGGCTATGGCCATATCCAATGTATGAAAGGCTACAACCATCTCCAATGTATGAAAGGCTACGGCCATCTACAATGTGTGAATGGCTACGACCATCTCCAATGTATGAAAGGCTACAGCCATCTCCAATGTATGAAAGGCTACGACCATCTCCAATGTATGAAAGGCCCTAATGGCATAAGGGAAGGCTACGGCCACCCATACAAATAAAGGGCTAAGTCCCAAACGACGTGAAGAAAGACTACGGTCCTTCTCAATAAACGGAAGGCTACGGCCACCCATATGAACAAAGGGTTAACGCCCTGATGGTGTAAGGAAAGGCTACGACCACCCATACAAATAAAGGGCTAATCCCCCAACGACGTGAAGAAATATTACGGTCGTTCTCAATAAACGGAAGGCTACGGCCACATATATGAACAAAGGTCTAAGGCCCTGATGGCCTAAGGAAAGGCTACGACCACCCGTACAGACAAAAGTCTAAGGCCTCGACGACGTAAAGAAAGATTACGATTATTCTCAATAAACGGAAGGCTACGACCATCCATATGAACAAACGGCTAAGGCCCTGATGACGTGAGGAGAGACCACGGTCACCTCAAATAAATGCGAAAGGCTAAGGACTTGATGATGTAAGGAGAGACTACGGTCACCTCTAATAAATACAAAAAGCGAAGGCCTTAACGACATAAGGAGAGACTATGATTACCTTCGATATAAGCATAAAGGGTTAAGGCCCTAACAGCCTAAGGAAAGACTATGATAAATAAAAGGCCACGCCACGAACAATACAGAAGTTGCAAAACAAGACACAAAATCACAAGCAGTTCCCATGAAGTCATCAAAAATCTTATTGATAAATTACAAGGTTACAAAATGGTCTCGATTACAAAAAAAGAAGAAAAATCCAAGCTAACCACTATGACCCCCATTGCCTTCCTCCGCGCCGGCCACACCGTCACTACGATCCCCATCGCCTTCGTCCCGAAACACCCTATCGATCCAGGATCCGGTGCCCAGCTGGTCCACATCCGCAAAGGAACCGCCTGTTTGGCCAGAGAGTCCGGGTCATACCCACAAGCCTCACGTGCGACATTGATGAGGTGACGCTGAGATTCAACCTCAACCTTAGTGGCTCTACCAGCAGCCAGCAATTCCTCAAACACAGTACACCTTGCCTCAGCGTACACGAGCATTTCGTGAGCCTCGTGAGACGTATTGCCGGGCAACAGTCTCCCCCTGCTGAGGAACATCCACCTCGACTGTTGTGGTCCTGAGCTCGGCGGTAAGAGAATCAACCCTAGCACGCAACTCTGCCGCCTCCACCAACGCCACACGTCCGAGGTTCAACTCCCCCTCCCACTGCTGGAGAAGACTCTTCAACTCAGTGTTTCGGGCCACATCGACCATTAAGTCCGCGTCCGCCCTCTCCAATTGGACCGTACGCTTCTGCAACTGCTCCTCTGCCAGCTTCAAGCCCTCACGAAAAACTCAAAACTAAGAGTCTTGAATGTAGACGTCAGCCAGTGTCTGGTGCTTATTCCGGACCTCCCGGTACTTCTTTGATGCCTTTCAGAGGGCAGCAGTCTTCTTTCGCTCCCTCCGGCCCCGCTCTACCTCCAAGATGAGGGTCTGTGAAAAAGGTGAAAAGAAGATAAGTCAAAACGACATAAAAACCTCAGGACTCATAAGAAAACTACGAAAAGCAACGACCAAGTCATACCTGTAGGGCAGCGCTGACGACTCGACGAGACAGATCTCTATCACTTACGGCCTTCAAAGATTCTACCTCGGTAACCCTGCATAGCAAGGACATGTCCGCTGCGGCCTGCTCTCTTTCCAGCAACAAGTTGTATCCTGTGGGGATCATGAGCCGATGGTTAGGGCCCGTCACCGTCATGTCCACCCGGACGTAGTCCTGCTGCGGCACGTCCGTGGGATCAGGAGCCTGTCGGGAAGCAGCCTCCTCCTCGTCTATAGCCTCACCAGCAATAACCGGCGTACTGTCATCCACGACACGCGGGGGAGTGGCACTTCCCGCAATCTCCCTTAAGAGGGTCGCCCTCTCCGATCGGATGTCGTCACCCATGAAAACCCGTCTCGACTCGGGGCGGCGAGTGATCGCCTCCCTCTATTCCACGGCCACCCACTTTCCAAGGAGTAGTCGACGCCTCTTTCGCTCCAACGGCTTATCATCCATTGAAGTGTCTCCTCCGACAGGAAGAGGTGGAGGCAGAAAGTCTGTTCCGGACGCCGGGTCAGTCACCAGCTCGACTACGGGACAATATGTCCTGGGAACATCCGCAAAGACCGGCTCCCAAGTTATAACTTTGCCCTCGGGATAGGCAGCATCGGCAACGTCATCACCAGATGCTCCCATATCTGCTCGATCATCCTCAGGATGAACAGCCTCAGGAGCGCTCTCTCTCACGTGAAGCACGTGTTTGGAATCTGTCGACGAAGAATAGGCGGCACGATGTCTCCGTCTCCGCGGTTCACTCCAAGCTGCCAACACAATTATAAGAGTGCATCAGAAAAGAATGACATCCAGATAGGATATTAGTTCGCCAAATCAGAAATCACTACCATACCTGGAAGACCATATTTCGTAATGAAGGCGGCCCACGTCCTACACTCTTCTGCAAAGGGGATCAGCCGCCCCACCCAAACTTTTATGTTCGGTACGGATTGGGGTGTACGCACCCTCGCTGCATCCATACAACATAATGAGACGACGAAAAGTCGAACAGACATAAAGAAAGTAAACGTAAGAAATAACAATTACGATCGTCATTCCATACCTCGAGAAATCCGGTCGGGTCTGACACCAAATCTGAGGTTCGGACGAAAAAGTACTTCAGCCAGAATTGATGGTTGGGTTTGTCGTCCATTTCGACGACCAGGCCCTTCGTCCCTCGGTTTTTTAGTTGAAGCATTGTCCCTCTCAAGCGGGGACTGAACAGCTGCAGCATGTGGTATACTGTGACGTCTAAGCCGACTTTCTCAGTATACGTCGTCAGTATATGACATATCTTCTATGTGTAATGGGGTAAGCTAAGCCGGACATACATTGTAGAACCGGCACAGCCCCTCCGCCAACGGATAGATGGGGAGGTTACACTCCATTATGAAGGGGTACTCATAAAAGGCGCAGAACCCAGGCCTATGTACGTTGGCGAGGTCCCTTCCAGCTTCCTGCATAACAGCCGCCTCCAGAATCTGGCAAGACGCCCGGAGTTCGTTTAGGAGAGGTTCAGTGAAAGTAGACCTCTCCCATGCAGGTGTAATCCCTTTTGTTGGGAAATCCCTCCGAACGTATAGTTCGCGGGGGAGAAGATTATCCAGATACGGGGACAAGTGGTTTGCGAGACTTCTTGCCATCCCCTGATGGCTGGGAAACCTTGGAAGTAGCTTCACCCTCGTCCGTTCCACGACGGCGACTACCCTTAGCCATTTTTAGAAGCCTTTATACTAAAGGTATAATGACGAAACACAAGGTCAACGTAAAAAGTTACAGTTTTATCAAGAAAAGTTGAGAGACAAAAGTATGGGAGAACTTTCTGATGATCTAAAGAATAGAAAGTCTTGAAACCTCTCACTATTTATAATAAGCCACTACACGGGATTCAAAGAGTTTTGCACCAGAAAAGAGGCAGGAAATCGAAACGTCGAATCGCCTTTCTGGCCTGCCTCGGGAGCAACCGCAATTATGACGCATGCCGTCAGTAAACAACGGTTCAGAAGAACGTGCGACGTGTGCGTATACGGATAGACTCGGTACGGGTCGACTTTATCCACCCATTGCAGATATATGCCGAATATATCTCTAATAGGCGGAGGGACTAGCTGTATGCGGTCGAATCAGTTGTAAGACGGGTCGAGCACATATCCTCATACGGCCGATTCGGATGTAATACGGGTCGAGCACTTATCCTTGTACGGCCAAAGATGTCAGACGATATCTTCTCTCACGTCTATACGACGAAAGGGGTACGCCCCCGACCATAAAGACGTACCAACAGACTTGCCCGTACAGACGCCCCGACTTCCCCTCCCCTATACCGTCATTGTAATAATAGTAGCTTTGAAATGATATAATGTGTTGGCGAGGGGACCATCCTTTTATATATAGAAAGGTCCCCCTCATTTGTAAGGTAAGTGTTATTAGTCAATAATAATACAACTATCTCTTTATCTATCATTCTCTCTCTATGTTATCTCTCTGTTGCTAATTTGCTTAACATTTCATCAAGATCCACTATAATTTTACAAGAACAACTTATATACGAATCCAAAGATCGATCTTTGGATATATTACTATTGATTCCGATTTACCTTTTCTATAATATTTGATTGTCCATAACTCATAAAGCAACCGATAGTTTTTGAGTCAAACATCTTCTAAAAATAAAATTCAATTATATCTAATATTGTTATTATTTAAATTCTTAACTCCACTTATGAAGAGAAAGGGGAGAAGTAAATTTAGTAGGAGCGGATGGAGTGGCACATGATTGGTCTGCTTCTTTTTCTTTCTCCAAAAACAAAAGGGCTGCGTGTCGAATATGGATTGCCTTATGCTATTGCTGCATGTTTTAGTCATGTGTTTTTTAATTTCTCCATTAGCTATTTCCTGGTCTCGTCTTGTCCTGCCCAAAACTCTACCGACACTTCTTCTTTAATTTCTCTATTCCTTTTCTGTCCTATTCACACCGCCCGGAATTAAATCTCATTCCTCTCATTTATTTTATGAACTGATGTCAGAGTAATCATTTGAGTTAACAACTTTTTTTTCATACTTTATCTGGTTCACTGTAAATAATTTTTTAGTATTTTTTATGGTTCATATTATTTAATTTTTTTTAAATGTGAAAAAGGAATTAACTTTTTTTCTCAAAGTTATTCTTGAAGTAAAGAGTCTTGAAGCATCTATTATATTTTCAACGAACAAATAAAGGTTAATATGAATAATTTTATTGTTAATTAATTCTAAAATGTGATTTCCTTAAAATGTGTAAAAACAATTAAAAAATCAACTAAAGTAGACCCGAGGAAGTATTCCATATCTGCTACATGCATTGAGATTAATCCAATTCACACCGCTTAAAGCCTATTAAAGAAGAAGCGTCCCCTATTGTATTTTTATATTCTAATGACTCTAACTCGAAACTTATAGTTAAAGGTAAAAGGTTCCTATCCATTCCATCGCGGAATACACTAAATAAGAAAAACCTCTTTTTCTTTTTCTCTCAGCAGTTTATAATAAAAGACTAACATCGTAGTGCTTATGAACCTAAGTGTACCAAGTCTTTTTTTCTTTTTTCTGTTCTTTACTACTGTTAAAGAAAACCTAAAATGAAAAACTTTTTCACTTCTCTAAATATTTGCCGCTTGATCTGTGTGCGTGAGCAACCACTTTCCCTACTTTAATTTCAATCAGAAAAAAGAAAGAGAAGTATATAAGAAAATGGAAAAAGAGTTGAAGGGAAACGCAAAGGTGACAACTTTTAGTCTGAGTTTAACTAGATACCGCTATAGACTACGCTTTGCTTGAATTTCAGAATAACATTTACCGCGTTTGATAGCTTTTCTACATGTTCCTTCATACCAAACACACCCGTAAGGTCAAACTTTTTTATAACAGTCTTAATCTTGTTTGTTTCAAATATTTTTGGATGTTATAATAAATTGTTATTAAAGAAAATATATGTTATAACAGAACATGATGTTCTGAAAAAACTTGACTTTTATAATGAAATATTATTATATAAGGATACAATTATAGAGAGGTTTGGTTGTACATCACTTCGTGCAATATTAGTGTATTTCTTAATACGAGTGGTTATTAGACGTGCACATCATCAAATGATTAAGGAAATCCTTATGCTATATCTCCTAAGTTCCCTTAATTAATCTCTTGCTTAATCCTTTTGCTTAACGACGAAAAAAAGTTCGAAAGTTGCTTAAGTTAAATGAAAGCGTGTTATTGGTTCCACGAGTGTTGTCTGAGCGCTTCATATAAAAGAAAAAAAAAATGAATTTACAAAGTTACGAGCTGTTCGAAAATACTCAGCTTGATAAAAATTTAAAGAACGAAAATCCTTAAAGCTCACCATCATTTAGAGTAGAAGAAAAAACACATCTTTCATTCCAGTTATGTGACAGATTGACTTGACACATAATATATGAAAAAGAAGACCCTTAAAATATAGTATGATTGTAAACATGTTATAATTTGTTTTGCCTACAAAAATTTCTAAGCATAAAATGAGAATTTTTAAAGTTAATTTTTTTTAACATAAAAATTTATTACATTTTTTCGAATAAACTAATAAGGAAATAATATTATATAACTTGAAATACTTGAAACCTTAAAGAGTTCACCAAATATACTAGCCATAAGTAGTATGATAATCTTACTACAATGATCCAAATTACTTATATCCAATTTTCCAAGAAACAAATACAGATTCTCTTTTGTACTGGAGTATACTATAATTAGTATTGATCTATTTGTTTCTGAATACTTGCAAACAATGCCATGTGCTAACTAAAAAAGGGAAAAACATTGGCTGCCAATATTCTCTTATGTAAACTTTAGTATCATTTACTGTTTTTCACCTCACTGGATATTCAAAAATAGTACTCCATCTAATAAGTATAGCAAAGTAAAATTCCCAACAACTGTATGTGCTCTCCAATATACGTACATGAAACGCTAGCTTAATACTGTACACAACACAATCGAGGAGGATCTCAAGATACAGATCTCTATACTCTCTCTTGTGCACCAACTTCTGGGACATCTGAAGATCAAAGAAATCAATTACACAAGAGTACATTAACGAACAATAAGAATATATCAATAAGATATGTGATTTAACAACAAAAAAGGTATATATAGAAAATGCAAAGTTTGCAAACAAATACTCCCTCCTATCCAATTTATGTTAACCTGTTTTGACTGGGCACGGAGTTTAAGAAAAAAGTGAAGATTTTTGGAATTTGTGGTCATAAAGAAGTCAAAATGTGGTCCAGAGTATTTGTCTGGTTATAAAAGCTTCTTATTAAGGATAGAGTTGTAAGTTTAAGCTAAATTATTACCAAATATAGAAATGGTCATTCTTTTTGGAACAAAAATAGATTCACATGGAATACAGGGAGTACTAACTTTTATATATAGCTATATATAGTTAATCGTGGGATCAGTAACCTAGAATATAAGACAAATAATTTGATACAACATGTTAAAGTATGCTATATATATGGTGTAAAGAGTCTTTACCTTAAGATTCAAGAGCATAAGGTGTTTGCAGCAGATCATAAGGTGCCCAGAGGGTATCTAATGGACATGGCCGGCTCGCATCAAGTCGAACCCACGGCTTTCCTTTTCCACTCCAATGCAATAAGCTAACAGGACCAGGGTGCAAGTTTCGGCAGAGACCTCGGAAATTATCTCCTCCAAGACCATGTTGGTTCCATTTATGATCCACTGGAGCTATATTTCCAGCAAAAACAAGCAGAAAAGGTGGTAATGAACCAAGTTCATAAATCCTCATTCTCTTCTGAAGTTCCATCCATTCTACAATCTTTGTTGTATAATCTCCAGCTCTCCATCTTTCAAGATCAATGACCATAACACCCGTGTTGAAATAACAAGGCTTTCGGTTCGCGAAAGTCAAAGAAAGTGAAGGGTTTGACCAGAAAGTGGGCGTGAAATAAGTAGTGAAATTTGCATTGCAGTATTCTGGTGCTGCTAGAACTGCTTCTTCACCTAGAGGTGTTGCTGCCAGCTTGGCAATGTCATCTACGAGAACAAGGTCTGAATCTAGGTACACAACCTACATGGATAACAAATATGTTAGAAAGGGATTAATAATAAGTGTAATTTTCTTCTTTAAATAATTACTAAATTCTAGTAGAGTAATAATATTCGTCACTAAACTTGGTTTATAAATATTAATATCCTTTAGCAAGTAAAAATTCGGCCGCTAAAAATCCTTTTTCCGGTTGCTATTTACAACCGACGAAAATCAGAGTCATTGCCAATCTAAAAGCCACGTAAAGTATACGACAGGATTTCATGCGCATTCACATATATATTACACACACATCCGAAAACATAGAAAATAATGAACATTTAGGAAAAAATTAAGTAAAACATAGAACAAATTAAAGGTTTGTATCGAGGTAAACAAACCTTTTGGATACATCCAGGAAGAAGATCAGCAAGGTAATTTCGAGCATAATTTAGAGGACAATCTAAAGCAGCACGAATGGATGTAGATATTAAACCTGCGACACCAGAATCTTGGAAGGGATAAATTGTGAAATGAAGATAAGGGAATGAATTAGAAATTGTGATGTTGAGATAATTAGTATCAGCGGATGAAGAAGCAACGAAGTGGAAGATAACATTTTCAGGGCAAGAAGAGTGTTGAAGAACAGAAAGAATTGCAGCCATTGACCCTCGGAGATAAGCTGCATCAAGAGTCATGGCTACATTTACTGCATTTTCAAAGGAAATTCCATTGGAGGTGGAGTTGATGGTAGCATTATTTGTGTCGGTGGATGGGTAGTGAAGAGAAGGACAAGATGGAGAATTGTAGAATTTTGGGGCTTCTTTGAAATGGAAGCTCTTGGTATTGATAACAAAGGAGATGGTCCATAAAAGAGAAATAAAAGCCTTGATCTTGAAACTACCAAGTTTTGGCATTATGGAAAAACATAAACACATAAACAGGCACACTACTTTACATATATATAATATAAGTGTATCTGTCAATTCCAAAATGGGCTCTACATTTCTATCATCTTACTCCTAGTAAATAAAGTAAAGTGTAGGAGTTAAGCTATATATACTTATTACAACTAATATAAGTATTACCTATTACAGTAGTTCAGTTATCATTTTTACGAGGTTACTAAATAATTACATTATAACCTAACGAGGTTAGTAAATAATTACATTATAACCTAACAGTGTAAATTATTCTTTTACATCGCGAAAGCATATAATTTAAAGGCGAAATACATAAATAGCCGTTTCAAGTTGTCTATAACGGTCATTTGAACATCTTAACTTGTTATGTGACCAGATAGACACCTTTGCTTGGTATAAGTATATTCTCTTAAACCCCTTACGCTGACATGGCGAATTTTGTGTTTTACACTTACATCTAAGCGCGTGAAATCTTTAAAATTAATTTTTTTTTTATTTGCTAAAATCAAAGTGGACCCATACACCACCCCAGATCTTTTTTCTTATTTTTAATTCAGACCATCATCAAATATTCAAATCCCAATTTTCTCCTTTTGCAGATTAATTACTCAATTAATTCTTGTTCGTCAATGGCTTCGGTTAGCATTGTCATAGTTTTCATGCTCATCGTTGTTCTCTCCACCGTTGTTGTCGCAGCGCAGGAGCCTAGTCTTGCACCGGCTCAGTCACCCGACGCCGGAGCGGGATTCTCCTTGTCTATTTTTGGTGCTGTGGTTGGAACTTCTATGTTTCTCTCCCTGTTTGTTGTACTGAGGCATTAAAAGCTTGTGGCTTTTTGTATTATTTATATTGTAATTGATTTGATTCTTTAAAAAAGAAAAAATCAACCTTGAAGCTCCTTCAATGGAGGTCAAATTGTTTTTCACCAGTTAGCTTTTATCTTTTCAATAAAATGAAGTTACAATACAAAACTTTGATTAAACTTAATTAGAGTATTACTACAATGGAGTATTAAACATAGATTCTTTTATTTGGAAGTGAGAAAAGGAAGAAGATATGAGTTTAGTAGGAGATGTCGTGTGGGTGAGTGGGTGGGGGGGGGGGTGTGGCGAGAGGGAGAGTAAGAAGGAAGAAGATGAAGAGGGGTTGGGGGTGGTTAATAATAAAAAGATTTTCTAATGTGTTTTGTTTATATTTTTCAAAAAAATTATTATAAATTACATATGTCATTCTTTAATTGGTTCATTTGATATGTCACTAGCGAGTGCAACTCACACATATAGTTTGTCACACTCGGGTGTTCACGAGATACATTTAACAATCACTTGAAGTGTTTAACTGGAAATAGTCTCAACAGAGGTGTTCAACTGACCGTTGTGGACAACTTAAAGGGGCTCCTTATGTATTTCGCCTAATTTAAACTCAAGTAAACAGGGGCGGATATATTATTCGATATCGCTTTGTCGAAAAATATAATTAAATATATATTTTATTAAATGTATAATATTATAACCAAGAGAAGTGCGCCTTGGTTAAATGGCTAGAAGCTAAGTTTGAACGGTAGGGTAAAGTGTTCAAAGCTCAGCAGCTCGTATATGTTTTGCTACTTCTTTTTCTTGAAAATAACATCTTTTAAGCTTTCAAAATTAAGCACGTCTATTATCTGAAATTCATTTAACTTGAAAGAAAGAATATATGAGGCGAATCACATCTACCCAGTGAAAGAAATTTCAAGTTCCTTGAAATTTATTTAAATAAGAGTGATTGTGCGATGCCTTATATAATAAAATAGTATTACGACACTTTATGAATAATTTTCAAAAAGTAAAAACTCATAGAGAAAAGTTATAATTAATAACGTAATATTGCGTTTTGTTGATATAAATTGAATCTTTTTTTTTTTAATATAGCATCACTGTTATATTTGTTTATTTATTCACTTTTTAAAATTGTTGATACTGCTGACGAAAATTTCTAGCTACACCCTGGATCGGAAGTAAATATACATACTGATAACTACAATAAAATTAAGTTATATGCAATGATCTTGCATATAACTTTCATATTATCCAATATAGTTTAACCTATGATAATAAATTTAGTGCCAATCTTACCAGGTTACCAAATAAGAATAATGTTTATCAGAAAGTTTACATGTAATTATCTTATTATAAGGGACATGATGTATGAGTATTTATTACTTAAATTCAAAACCTAGTGGGTAGGTTTTAGACAAAATTTTCTTGGAAAGGCATGGGAAATAAAATTTGACTTGTAGGAAAATATTGGGAGATGAAAGCGTAAATGTTGGTATCATGTGGCGGCAATGTCGCTGCCAACACGTATTTCTTGTCTTACATAATGTACTTGTCAAGACGGTTTGTTTTCTTTAGAGATAAGCAAATACTTGTAGTTTTAAGGGTTCTTTAGTTCAGCTATCCATTTCCAAGGTAGCTCCACACCTGCCTCGTTTCTTTAATCAAATACTCCCTCCGGTTCGGGATGAGTATCTAATTTGCGTTTTCATTTTGGTTCAAAATAAGTGTTTAGTTATACAATTAAAAAAGAATTCAATTTATTTTTACAAAATAACTTTTATGTACATATCCCTAAAAAGTTTTCTTACTCCTCACATTAAATATCTAATTGGGGGTATTTTAGTCATAATAGGTATTTTTTTTATAGAATTTAGTTTTTCTTAATGAATGTGCTAAAAATAAATTGGACACTTACTATATATTGGAGGGAGTATATTTTAGGTCATTTATAAAAGTAAAACTTAAAATAAAAGGAAAACAGGGAAAAGGTAAAACCATGCAACACATGTCAATTGTTTGAGGAAATTAAAGGGCTGCTCAACGTTTTTGTAACAGTGAGATCTCATCAGACGTTTAGTTGTAGGGTTGTTATAGAAGGTGGATAGAGGCACATCACTTCCACCATAGTACTTCAAATAGATACTGCAGATCTATACATAAAAGTCTACTTATAACCACGATTGTTGATGAGTACGACGAACGACGAGGTTCTCGTAACTCGACATCCTGAGAAGGACGACCTAAGTCAAACATAATATTGTGCGACCCTTGTATATATTAAAGATATTCCTTCGAATATTCTTTATAGCTTGTCTCTTTTAGCTTAGAAGTGTTTATATATATATATATATATATATATATATATATATATATATATATATATATATATATATATATATATATATATATAAAGAACGACAACCTTGTAAAGGGAGATCCAGAACATTTATTGTAAATTTGCATACACAAACAAGTAAGAAGATCGATTGATCTCGATAAATAAAGAATTGTTATTACCCATATTCTCCTTATCCATCTTTCATTCTAGAGATCATTATACTTAACTAAGATTTACCCATTCGTCTTCTTTGATTGATTTATTCAATAAGGTATCAATATCTGATCTTTTGAGTCAAACAATTTAGTGACGTCTGTGGGGATTTCTATAGCTAAGACCTTAGTTTTATCTAGGTTCTGGAAAGAAATAATCGCCTCTTTTTAAGCCTAAAAAAGCCAACAATGACGGGAAAGGGAGAAACGAGGTTTAAGGCTAGAGTAGGTGTCACGAATAACCTTCTGAATTCCCTCGATAAAGCCGGTGGGGAAGACAACGAAAATTCAACGCCAAGTGCTAAGCCTGTGGAAGAAATCTCACATCTCCCGTGCTAGGGCTTGATTGTCTCGCACGAGAGAGACCTCAACATCTGCAGCAGGATAAGCACCGCGGGATATGAAAAGGCTATTAGAGGAATGGTCGACAAACACCCTGAGCAACATGCTCTTAAAGCCCACTTATAGGGATATCAAAGGCACAATACCCGCAGAAACCACAGCTATCGCCGGGGAGCCGAAAACTCCACAAACAGGTAACACCCATACTGTCATTAATGTAAGAAGTGAAGCACTTACGGCCATCTTAAAGAAAATGGAAGAAATGAAAAATGAGAATGAAACACTCCGCGACCAGATGAAAGAACATCATAATAGAGTTGATTAAATACTAGGAGCTCCGAAGTTGCTGCCAAAATGGGATGTAGGCCGATTCATTGAACAACCATACAATGAAGGGGAAACTCCCCATTTTATTCTGAAAACCTTCAAAATTCCACCATATTTGAAAATATATGATGGTACCACGGACCCGGAGGATCACTTAATCTATTGTGTTACTATAGTAAAAGGTAACGATCTATCAAAAGAACAAGTGCCATCACTACTGCTAAAAAAGTTCGACGAAACTCTAACAGGGGGAGCACTGAGATGGTATTCCCAACTACCGGCATGGTCGATATCGACGTTCGAAGAAATGGCAGATAAGTTCATCACACCTCACATGGGAGAGAAAAAGGCAAACGCTAGGGTAAATGATATTTTCACTATTAGGCAAACGACAGGCGAGGGACATTGGGATTTCCTAGCCCGATTCAACAAAGTAAGAATAAACCTACCAAACATGTCAGAGGGGATGGTGGTAGCAGCACTCCAAAATGGGTTAAACAGAAACAGGTCGAAAGTAACCAAAAAGCTGCTAAATAGACTCATGAAGTATCCTCCTACCACGTAGGAAGAGATCCACCAAATATATTGCGCCGAAGTAAGGGCGGACGAGGATGACCTGAACGGCCCGATCTAGCGACGAACATAGGTTCAAGCCAAAATAAGGAAGGATCGCCGACATGATGACCGACGAGACCAACCACTCAGTTCCAATCGACAAAGGCACTAGCTCTATATCCGCACATCCAATCCATACCCTCCATGACATGTAGATGTACGCCTCGACACACCACTCCATCGCGCAACGAAAGAGGTATGCCTTAACTATTATTTGCTCATAACTTTTATGTTTCTCCTTCAGAAATAGTGTATGCACTAGAAAAGCTCGGCACAAAGGTGGAGTGGCTGTAAAATATGAAGTCAGGCCTGAGCACAGGAGATCGAACATTATGTGTGAATTTCACCAAGAAAGGGGACACAAAACAGATGACTGCATAGGTCTACGACAAGAGGTGGTGAGAATGTTAAACTCGGGACAACTGAAAGAATTACTAAGCGATCGATAATGGACCAACTTCGCTCATGGACGTGATCAACCTTAGGGACCTCCAAGACCTCCATCACCATCTCGAACCATATAAATTATCATTGACAATGGTGACGACACGATAATCAAGCATGTGAAGTTCACCACCACATAAAAACTCTTGCGAATAGTCGCCCATGAATAGTATGATGACCTCGATAGTATCATCTTCGATAAGTTAGATACCCACGGTTTGTCCTTCCGTCACTATGATGCTTGGTCTTAACTTTACGCATCACGAATATCGACATAAAAAGAATAATGGTGGATAATAGAAGTAGCGCGTGTATTATTCACCCACGAGTTCTCATGCAAATGATGATCGAGGCTAAAATAATACCACGTTGCATAATACTAACATGTTTTAATAATGTAGTGGAACGAATCACTAAAGAGATAGCGCTGCCCATTTTCGTAGGGGAAGTCACCCTAGATACAACATTCCACTTCATGGACTAGGAAACGGCCTACAACTCCATTAAAGGTCATACACGGATACATGCCATGCAAGTCTTTCTATCAAGTTTCTATCAAGTAATTAAATTTTTGACTCCATAGGGAATATTCAGCATCTGAGGTAAGCAATGCACCACCCAAGAATGCTATCGGATCGCCCAAGATTGCACGCACACCAAAAAAGTGAAAGAGGCAAGTGCAGAAGCATAGCAACCAGTCGTATTGAAAACTAAATCTGACACACAGATAGAGGCCATCAAAGACCCGGATATCATAGAGGCTTGCAATCAAGAAGACCTCAACCTTGTTCAACTAGACAATACTGATAGCGCGAAAAAGGCTTATATCGCACACAAACTCTCAGAACTAGGTAAATATCATGAGTTCTTAATTGATAATGCCGACTTGTTTGCCTTTTCCCATTCATATATGCCAGAATTCCCAAGGGACATTGCTACACAGGCTAAATGTCGATCCTCTTTTCTTGTCGGTACGGCAAATGATGAGAAAATTCAATGCCACCATCAATGAGGCGGTCACTGAAAAGGTTGATAAATTACTTGCTAACGGTTCCATTCGAGAGTCAAAATATCCCCAATGAGTCACCAATGTGGTCATGGTAAAAAAGAAGAACGATAAATGGCAGATGTGTGTCAACTTCACCGATCTAAACAAAGCATACCCAAAAGATTCCTTTCCATTACCACACATCGACCAGCTTATCGATGCAACAGCAGGGCACGAACTACTGAGCTTCTTAGATGATTACTCATGTTACAATCATATTCTGATGGCTGAAGAAGATCAAGAAAACTCCACTTTCATCACCCACCAAGGAACTTACCACTATAAGGTAATGTTGTTCGGACTCAAGAACGTCGGGGCGACGTACCAAAGGTTGGTCACCAAGATGTTTAAAGAACAACTCGGTAAGACCATAGAAGTCTACATCGTTAATATGCTAGTTTAAGTCAAAAAACAAGAGGATCACATTGGCCATCTGAAGGAAGACTTTGAGATATTAAGGTGATACGAGATGAAATTGAATCCCAAAAGAATGCGCCTTCGACGTTACCTTGAGAAAGTTCCTTGATTTTCTGGTGTCATAAAGGGGTATCCAGGTCAACCCCGAGTAGATCAAGGCCATCAAAGGAATACCAGAGATATTGTCCAGCAAGAAGCAAGTTCAGAAATTTACAGGACGAATAACCACCCTGTCGAGGTTCATCTCACGATCCTCGGATAGATGTCATAAAGTCTTCAATCTGTTAGGGAAAGACCACGGACTATAGTGGAATGCAGAATGCATCTATGCCCTGAGAAAGCTGAAAGCGTATCTATCCTCGCCGCCACTACTCGTCAAGGCAGACCCAGGTGAATGTCTACTGGTGTACGTAGCAGTTTCCGAAGTTGCGACAAGGGGGGTCTTGAACCGCAAAAATAAAATTACTCAATCCCCGATTTACTATATCATCAAAACCTTAATCCATGCTGAAGTGAGCTACCCTCAACTAGAAAACTAGATTTGGCATTAGTCGTAGCTTCACGAAAGCTTAGACCATATTTTAAATGTTACCCTATAAAAGTGGTGACAATTTTCTCCCTGAGGGGCATCCTACACAAACCCAAACTATCGGGTATATTGGCTAAATAGGCCATAGAATTAAGTGATCATGACATAACATAACAATCGTGAATTGCTAGTAAGTCGAAAGAGCTCACCGAAATATCGCCTGAAGTAGAGCAGGAGGTGTTCCGCGCCTCCACATATTCCGAGCTCTAGGTCCTCTCACTGACAACGCATTTAATGTATCAGGATATGGACTGGGACTAGTCCTAGAAGTTCCTACGATCAAAGTAATTTGTCAGGCCATACGATTCCCCGAGATGACTAACAAGGAGGTCGAGTATAAAGTTGTGATTGTAGGATTGAAACTAGCCCTCAAATATGGCACTCAATGACTTGTCCTCCCTTGCGATTCTCAACTCGTGGTAAACCAAGTCACCTGGACTTTCCAAGTCAAAGAACAGAAACTACTAAAGTACAGTCAAAAATTCATAAATTGCTGCCAGAGTTTGAAGAATTCTGCCTCGACCAAATACATAGGGCATAGAATATCGAAACGGACGCCCTCGCCAATTTGGCCACAGCCACCAAAAATATCAACAAGGAAAACGTGGTCACCCTTCTCCATCCCGCAATAGACCAAGTTGAGGTATATTTTATAAACCTAAATTGGGACTAGCGCAACCATCTCGTAACATATTTGCAGGATGGAACGCTCCCACAAGATAATAAAAAAATCCAAAAACTTCAAACACATGTAGCCACATCGATGAAATGTTTGGCAGGATGGAATGCTCCCATAAACTGTGATCTCTACAAGAGAATGTTTGGCGGCCCCTTGGACAAGTGTCTCGGTCCCAATCAAGCAAAATGAGTACTAGAAGAAGAAGGCGCCCATACGGGAAACTACGCCTTGTCCGATGCCTTATCCGTGTCGGATAATTCTAGCCCACCATGAAAAACAAAATTGTGGACTACGTTAGAAAATGTGAGCAGTCTAAAAAATATGCCCCTATGATACACTAAGCGGGAGAACTCCTACACTCTGTCACCTCACAATGGCCATTCATAAAGTGGGGGGTGGATATTGTCGGACCCCTCTCGACAGGACAAGGTAAGGTACGCTTCCTTTTGGTTTTAACTGATTATATTTCTAAGTGGGTGGAAGTAGTGCATACACCCAAATACGTGAGCAAGAGGTCATCGCATTCATATGGAAAAAATAATATGTCTCTTCGGCATTCCCAAAGAAATCAGCTGCAATAATGGACCTCAGTTCGTTGGAAAGAAAATGACTGAGTTCTCTGAAAAATGGCACATCAAGCGAATGCTCTCCATACCCTACCATCTCGCCGACACTGGCTAAACCGAATCCTCTAACAAGGCAATATTAAATGTATTGAAAAAAAAGCTCGAGGACGCCAAAGAGTTATGTCTTGAACTACTTCCAGAAGTATTATGCGCATACCACACCATACTAAAAACCAGCACAGGCGAGTCACTATATTTACTAGTCTAAGGGATTGACACAATTATACTCGTCGAAATCGGAGAGCCCAGTTTGAGATACTCCAACTTGAGCGGACCGAACAACGACGAAAATAGGCTACAAGATCTGGATAAAATCGAAGAATGGAGAGACATGGCCTACACAAGAATGGTAGCCCAAAAGCAATAGGTAGAAATGTATTGTAACAAGAAGGCCAAAGTGCGACCACTCAAGGTCGGAGATTACATACTCAAGGCTAAAACACAAGCAGCGAAAGACCTTAATGAAGGAAAACTGTGAACAAACTGGAACAGACCATACAAAATCACTAGGGTGGCAAGCAAATGAGCGTTCTAGTTAAAAACAATGGAGGGAAAACTACTCCAAAATAATTGGAATGTCGCCCATCTCAAATGCTTCCACTTCTAAGAGAACACCACCCAAGTCGTACTCTTTTTCCCTCATCGGGTTTTGTCCCAATCGAGTTTTCTCAGTGAGGTTTTTAATGAGGTAGTAAGGGGGATGCCTCGAGGTCCAAAGTGTTGTTCATTACCCCTCTCAACGACATGATCTCCTAATCAAAGTAATGAAGGGATTGGATATAGATAATCAATTTTCCATTAATGTACAGAGTCGACATGTAATCCTCACAAGAATATAATCAAATTTCCATTGTATGAATATAATCGATATACGACTCTCGCAAGAATATAATCAAATCTCCATTTCATGAATAAAGTCGACATGAATCTTGCTAGGGGAATATGATCAAACCTCCAATATGAAATGGCCAAGGCCATCGACAAAAATATGAATTCGACCTCATTCGAACCACGATAGGATGTTACTTCTATGACAGTTCGAAGCAACATCCCATTGGCTAAGGCCATCGATGAAAATACAGGTTCGACCTCGTTCGAACCACGACGAGATCCTACTTTGATGACAGTTCGAAGCAACATCCCAATGGCCAAGTTCATCGATGAAAATATAAGTTCGACCTCATTCAAACCACAACAGGATTCTACTTCGACGACAGTTCGAAGCAACATCCCAATGTCCAAGGCCATTGATGAAAATATAAGATTGACCTCGTTTAAACCACGACGGGATCCTACTTCAACGACAATTCGAAGCAACATCCCAATGGCCAAAGACATCGATGAAAATATAAGTTCAACCTCGTTCAAACCATGACAGGATCCTACTTTAACGACAGTTCGAAGCAACATCCCAATGGCCAAGGCCATCGACGAAAATATAAATTCGACCTCGTTCGAACCATGATGTAAAACTACTTAGATGAAATTTCGAAGCGACATCCCAATGGCAAAGGCCATCAACGAAAATATGAGTTCGACCTTGTTCAAACTACAACGCGGTCCTACTTCGATGATAGATCGAAACAACATCCCAATGGCCAAGGCTATTGATGAAAGCATGAGTTCGATATTGTTCGAACAACAACGGGGTTCCACTTCGACTATAGTTCAAAGAAACATCCCTAGAGCCAATGCCATAAATGAATCACCACGCCTAAAAAGTAAATTGACTTAACAACTCAATATGTATCCTGAATACCATAAAAAGTTCAAAGAACACAAACAAATTGACAAAATAAATTCTACAGTGCACCAAAATGTTATTTACACTTGTCCTTACAAATGGGCCCAAGCATGGCCCCTACAAAAGCCCCAAAACAAAAGAAAGTACAAATGAATGATTACACATCATCCCCGGCGGGGAAAGAATCCTCGTACCAAGAGTACGAAGCAAGACGGTTCGCATCATAAGAGTTGATATCATCCCCATTAGGAGTAAGAGGGTCATATCGGTATGCCTTACGAGCTGCACGAGTTTCGTTATGCACGATCTAAAGTTCCGCTTCAGTTTCCCTCCCCTCGGCATGGAAATCCTTATACACATCAAGCTGGGCCTCAGTAAGGACCCACAACTCATATAGGCGACGATGCACGACCGGATTGGTCGAGGCATGAGACATAGAAGGTTGGGAGCGTCGTCTTGCATCCTTCGCTCTCAGCAAGGCCAATTATCCATTCAACACTGATAACTCCGCCTCCAACTCTTTAACACACCCTTCAAGCCCCACGACCTTAAGACTCAAGGCCTCCTTCTCCTCAGTCAGCTCTGACCTACAAACACAGAGGGCATTCTCCAAAGATACCGTTCCAGAAATAGCTGCCGATAGCTTACTAGCACTAACGATCTGCTCGCCCTTAAGCCCCTTGATCTCTACCACCTTCGAACTCAAGTCAACGGTCAAACTAGCCACCTTTGCTTGTAAATCAGCATTCTCGGCCATCACTCCACTGCTCAACTTAAGCTCGTCCTCCTTTGCCTTGGGAGAGGCCTCAAGTTCACTATTATGGGTGACAGTTTTCATAAGCTCCTTATCCTGCTTCCTCAGCTCTTCGATCTTGCGCTCCAATTGGGCCTCTCTCTGCTGGCGCGCTTCACAAAACAACTTAAATTCAAGGTCCTCATTATAAGTATCGGCCATCGTACGGTGCTTAGAATGCTACCGTTAATTCTTGGATGACAACCTCTCATAGATGGCTGTCCTCTTCCTCTACTGCGCTCGCGCTCAGTATCCATGATGAGGGTATGGCACAAAAGAAAAAGAGAAGTTAAAAACAAATACTAGTCGACAATCACCACACAAGCCCAACGAACAGAAAGGAAAAAGAAAGTCACTTACCCGCAAGGCCATACCGGCGACGTTCTGAGATAACTCCATGTCATTCATCGCCTTGAGCATCTCATTTTTAGGGGAAGCACATAGAGGATCCAAAACAGACGCCACTTGCTCACAGTTCAACAACAAGTTGTAATCCCTTGGGATGACTGTGTGACAATCAAATCCTTTCGATCTGACCTCCATGTGAGTAATATGACCTACAAACTCATAACATCCTTGGGGTTGACATCTGAACCTGAGCATTCACCATCAATACAGTGGCCTCCAATAATGGATGATACGCCACCATCGGTAGAGCATACGAAGCCAACTCGTGGACAAACCCCTTCCATTTGAGGAGATCTCCCAAATAAAATGGTGTCAGCCATAAATATGGGTACACGTTCCATCTATGATGCCCTGCTTCTATCATCGTTCATAGCCACATCAATTCCAAGCTTCATTCTCCTCCTTTTTCTCGACAATGGCCCGTCCTCGTTGGAGGATTCATCCAAGAGTTGTGGGACCGGCATTGAAGAAGCTTGCTCCCTCATGACCATGACCCGAGAGGGACCTTCTAATTGAATAGGTTGAGGATGACCCCCTCGAAGAGACTCACTCAAAGCAAACATCATTTCTGCGACAGTGATAACCTGTCAGAAAGTAGGGACCAGCATCATCCGCTTAGAAGCTCCTCGACCTGCGGTCACGAAGAGTCTTATTGATAAATAACGATATATAACCAACAAAGTGGTAAGGGTAAAAAATTTACCAGATAGAACTTTGGGGCCATAAGGCTTTACGAAAGCGGGCCAATCTCGAGTTTCTGCTGCATATGGTAACAGACAGGCTACCAATCCCTTATACCAACAATAGTGCAGGGTGGACGTCCCATAGCTTCCAGCAAGAAGCAAACAAACTTTATAATGAGTACAGACAAAGGAAGAGTAAAATGAGTGGTGACACTTACGATTCTCATTCCATCACTCCGAGAACCTGGTGGGGTCAGAAACGACGTGTTCAGTTTTGACAAAGAAGTACTTGTGCCAAAACTTGTGACTTGCTCGGTCATCCGTCCCAACACCCAGTCCTTTTGTGCCTCAGTGACTCAAATGCACTATGGTACCCTTGTGGAAGCTAGGTGAGAATAAGTGCAAAAGGTGGTGGATAGAACATCACATTCTGCCAACTCCATATACTTGGTTAATAGTTGAAGTATCATGAGCGTATACGGCGAACGTTGTGCCTGGCAAACTTGGTAGAACCTACAGAACTCTTTTGCTAATAGGAAGAGAGGAAAGGTATAGCCAATCACGAATGAAAACTCGTAGAAAGCGCAGTATCTAGGTCTACGGACCTCTACCAAATCTCTTCATGCCGGAACCATGTCAACGTGAGTGAGAATGCCATATTTTACACGAAGAGCGTCAAGGTGAACTTGCTCCGTATCGGAGAGTACGAGGGTATGAGTAGAAGGGGGATCTTTGAGGAAATCACTTCGATACATGGGGTGTCTCGGTAGCAACTCCTCCGCCATAGGAAGACTATCACCCTCTTCTACCATCGTATCCTTGCCATCCGGAGGGGACACCATCGACAATGGGGCGGCCTCAGGAATCCCTTCACGAGATCAATATGATCTTGGCATACTTTTGTCAAAAGAAAATGTTGACACAGCAGAAATAAGAAGGTAAGAAGAAGAAGCATAAGATTGTCAGAGCAAGCTCGGAGAAATGAGGGGAGGTATTTGATTCACGTCCAAGCAACGGTCGTAGTCAATATAACTTGGTTTAATAAGTCCAAGATCGATCCCACAGAGAATTAACCTATCAATCACAACTTTCACAACCTCAAAAGTACTTACGAATCAAGTTCCCAAACTTTGAATATATATATGTGTGGATTCGAACAACTACTTTGCAAGAATTAAAGAATGCTTTAAAAGAAAGAATTGAATGTTGAATGAAATAATATAGGAGAAAGACTAAGGTATTGATTTTCCCTATTGACGGAATCCCTTATCGTTATGCTCATACAAATTGTTAATATATTCTATCAATCATGAACGCTATGTGTATCGTAACCCTCTCCCGAGCAATTACAATAATTTACTAGTGCACTCTCCCGAGCTACCCTAGCTAGCTTTGATTTGAATAGTTCACTTTAGATTGCACCCAAGACTTCGTTATTCCTAACCCCGTCTTTACGCCTAAAATTATAGATTCCTCTAATAACCTAGGTGTGGTGTTGTTTAACAATAAACCTAAATATGCACTCTTTTCCAAGTTATGCACACTAAATAGGCACCGCTAATTGGGACGTCTACCAATTAACTACAATAAGAATGAAGTTGAACAAATAGAAATCTAAGTTACAATTTGTAATCACATAAACGATAAGTTCATCTATCAATAGGTTTCATCAAAACCTTAGAAAAGAATTTAGCTACTCATGCTTGAAGAAACAAGAATAATAATTGAAATCATAAAGAATTACTTGATATAAAAATAAAGAAAGAGTTTGAGAGGAATCTCTCCTACTAAAACCTTGCAAAAGTATTGAAGAAATAAAGTACATGCCTCTATGGGGCAAACTAGGAGTTTATATAGAGGTTTTAGGGCTAAAAAAAATAAGTTTGAGTACAATTAGGACTGCTGTTGCGGCGACTTCCGCGGTTCGTTCGCGGCCGCGGATGGACCGCGAACAGTAAAACTTCAGAGAGCCAGTTTTTCCGCGGTTCATCCGCGGTCGCGGAGAAACCGCGGTTTTTCACCCTGTTACGTTGCGAATTTGGAAAAACTCAAAACATTAAAGTTGTAGCCCTTTGAATTATATTTCCAAACATATATTATGAAGCCCAAATGGAGTTCGGAGTGAAAAGTTATGTCCAATTGACTAAATAGTGCATAATATGCCTCATCCATTCTTCGCTTGTTCTACACTTATCAAATTTGACCCCCGAACTCGATCCCGGCTTAATTCCTTGGGATTTTACTCAAACTTCAAAGTTCCAAATCACTTAAATTCATTCCATAACATCCATATAGCTCGGAATCACACCTTCTCGGCTACTTTCAACATAAGTTCTTGACTTGTACCACATTTTGGCCTTTTTCACCATCTTTTGACCCTAAAACTTGCTCTTTTAGTCTTCATTAGCTCATGTGTACCTATAACATACTAGGAACACTAATAAAAGCATTTTTTCATCATAAACAATATCAAAACAACAATAAAGCGTGATTATTTAGAGCATAAATATAGTCAAATTCACCTATTATCAATACCCCACACTTAAACCTTTGCTCGTCCTCGAGCAACCTTAATCACACTTTAGGCCAATTTTATTTATGTCTCCCCCAAATTATATCACAAAAGCTATTATACATGAACAACCTAAGATATGTATAATCTTTACTTAACCGCAAATTCTCATGCCCGCACATTATTACTTACTTTACTTATTACCAAAAACTTGCAAATTCACCTTCTTCCTTTTGAATTACATGCCCTCACACAATTTATTGAGAGAAAATACCACACATTAACCATTCAAATACATGGAACTTATAAATGTTGAAAAAATTCACTCACTCTCAATAAAGAACATTCGTATGAATACAGACACACCATAGGCTTGCCCCTAGTGTAATACTCCACTAATCGAGTTATTCAATCATAGATCAAGAGGTCTTTAAGAGTTATAATGTAGGCTATGGGACGGGTAGGATACTTTTGGGTATAGTGACTAGCCTCCCTAAGCACTTTTCTTTTCTCTTTCACCACTTTCCCTTTTAGTTTTCTTCCTTATGTCTCCCATAAACATTTATTCACCTTTATTTGCTTTTAATCCCCATTTTTCTTTTGTTGGTGTAACTAGCCTTTGTAATTTTCATATATACATTGATATAGCTCTCTTTTCTCATTGCTTTGCAACACATTTACATTATTTTGGCCAGCTTACTATTTTCTACCATTCATTCTTGATTTTCCCTTTTTACCTTCCTTTCACCCCACACTTAATCTTTTGCATATTCGTTACAATACAAGTGCTTCTAGGAGGTAAAGTAGAACAAAATATAATAATTTGAAGAACATTCAAGGGTTATCAAAGAATAGGCTTTAAGCTCAAAGGGGTTAACTAAGATATAATGTACGGGTGAATTCATGTCTATTGATATATGGGTTACACAAAGAAATGCCTCTATCCTTTCTACAACCGAATAACTTCTATTTCGCTTTGCAAACACACAGGGCAAGTTCTAGGCATCATGTACAACATACAATGTAAGTAAAAACCTCACACACACATGGCATGCAACTCATTTGGAATCCGGTTTATCTACAAATTCCTATCAATGTTCAAGCAAGCATTACTGTGCAATTTAAGGCATATTGAGATTCTACAATCAAGCTTAGAAGATACATTCTCAAGTTCAATTTACGCTTTTGCTAATGTGCATATTCGGGGTTACATGTTGCCCTTTTACCTCTAATCCTAAGAAAAAAAAAGAAAGAAAAAAAAATCTACCTAACCCGGTTCAATAAAAACCCTTGGAAAAGAACCGTGGTCAAAAGAAAAACCAAGGGGAGATGATACACTACCTAGAAAAAGAAAATAAAAGAAAGAAAAATTCATACGTGGACTACTTCCCTCAAGAGTACTTGTCCTAAATAGTCCGTCATAAGGAAGAGTCCTCTACTCATATTTTTGTATTTTTTAAAATTTTATATTTTTTTTTTGTTTTTAATCCGACTTAGACCCTTAAGAAACCCGTCGCCAAGTGTCTATCATCGGGCCAAGCCAACTATTTATATTAACAACTAAAACTACTATATACAACATATAATACAAGATAAGTCTCCCACCCCACACTTAAAATCATGCCATGTACTCATGGCATAATAATACATGTATAGCATAGAAGGGTGAGAAAACTTACCTGGGATCTACCCCGTGTCTAGCCAATTTATCACTTTCTTTTTCATCATATCCTTCATATTCGGTTTTAGCCTTCTTTTGCGTTTCCTGGAAGGTTTGTGCCCCTCTTCCTGGAGAATCTTGTGCATGCAGTATGCAAGGCTGATCCCTTTTATGTTTGCCATGGTCCAACCATTGGCAGCTTTACATTTCTTGAGTACCTGTAATAACTTTTGAGCCTGCACATCTAGCAAACTAGATGAAGTAATAACATGTAATGTGGAGTTAGGGCCTAAATACTCATACCTGAGATGTGATAGTAGTGGTTTAAGTTCAAGCTTTGGTGGCTCTTCTATGGATGGCTTTGCTGGTGGGTTCTCTCTTGTTTCTAGGTGTAGGGGTTCGAATTCGATCTCTCGCTTCCAGAATCCCTTGCCTTCCTAAGATAGTACCCATTCGGCCAAACTTTCCCCATTTACCTCTTCTATGTTCATCAGGCACGCTTGCAGTGGATCTTCGATAGTCAATTCTGCATCGTCGGTTTCCACTATCACATCAACCGCATCAACTAGAGAGCAATTGGCGAACTCACTAGGGCGCCTCATGGATTTTTGCACATTGAAGATGATCTCCTCATCATTCAACCTCATCTTGAGTTCCCCAGTTTCACAATCAATTATGGCTCTCCCAGTGGCTAGGAATGGTCTTCCCAGGATTAAGGGAATTTCTTCGTCGACCTTGCAATCAAGAATAACAAAATCGGCGGGAAACACGAACTTCCCAACCTGGATTAGCACATCATCTATAATGCCAAATAGACGTTTTACCGTCCTATCAGCAAGTTGTAAGAGTATAGAGGTGGGTCTGGCTCTCCCAATACCTAACTTCTTATAGACAATTAAGGGCATGAGATTAATGCTTGCCCCCAAATCACATAAGGCCTTAGCAAAGGCATAATTCCCTATAGTGCATGGGATGGTGAAACTACCTTGGATCAGATAGCTTCTCAGCAATGGGTCTAGAGACCACTGCACTACAAGTCTGGGTAAGTGTAACTGTGGCCAAGTCTTGGAAATCAAATTTCCGCGACATCAAATCCTTCATCATCTTAGCATAACCAGGCATTTCTTTTAAAGCTTCAATTAATGGTATGTTTACCTGGATTTGCTTGAGCATGTCGAAGAACTTTTTGTATTGTTCATCTTTTTGGTGTTTGACCAGCCTTTGGGGGAATGGTGGTGGAGGCCTCTTCTTCCCGGTGACTTGGGATTTATCTTTGTCTACCACTCTCTCATCAATCTCCTGTTCTACTTTTTCCGTTACTTTCTCCGTTCCCTGTTGTGCTTCTTTATTTTCAGCAATTGGCTGGATTGTGACTTTTGTCAACCCAATGGATTCATCTAGTTCAATGGGCAATGGAGTAGGTGTCTCAGCCTGTCTGTCAATTTTTTCACTTTCATTCTCCGCATCAAGATCTCTACCGCTTCTCAGAGTCACTGCCATTATTTGCTTTGGGATTTGGTCCTTTGGGTTTGTTTGTGTATCTGCAGGTAATGTCCCTTGAGGCCGATTGTTAAGTGACATAGCAATCTGCCCCATCTGCACTTCCATATTTTTGATTGTTGCATCATGTGCATCTATTCTTTTATTGGTCTTAGCATTTGACCCAATTACCTGCCGCATCATAGCTTCCAACCTTGCAAACCCATCGTCATGCCTGCCCCCATGTGGTGGTGGGGGTGGATGATATCCCTGCTGCTGATTGCCGAAATTCTGAGGTCTAGGATATGGAGCCATGTTGTGCGGTGGCCTCATACCTGCTGCATTGAATTGTGGCTGGGGAGGTCTGTATTGCATTGGAGCCTGTTGGCCCCAGTTTTGATTACCTTGTCGCTGCCCTCCATAGTTAGCCACATAGTTCATATCCTCATGCTGATGATGATGTTCTTGGTCTGCAACCCATGGATTACCTATGGGTTGGCTAATGCAAGATGTGCATAAACCACCATTGGTAGTATCTACAATGTGAACTTGCTGCTTAACCCCTGATTCTTCCACCTTCTTTGTCAGGATGCTCATTTGTGTCAATAAAGTTGCCACGTTCTCCTCCAGAGTGTTGGATGGATCCAGAGGTACAGAGTGTACTACTGGTGTGATAGGAGCATTCCTGGACGTCCACCCGGAATTTTGAGCCATCTTGTCTAACAAATTTTGGCCCTCTCTCCAAGTCTTGCTCAGAAAAGCTCCGCCTGCTGAAGCATCTACAATATTCTTCATACTGTCTGAAAGCCCCATGTAGAACCTTTGACCCAACATCTGTTCAGGAATCCCATGGTGAGGACACATAACAAGCATGCCTTTGAATCTGCCCCCAAGTTTCATGTAGTGTTTCCAATGGTTTTTGTTTGAAGCTCACAATCTCATCAATTTGTTGAGCTGTTTTGTTGGGTGGATGAAACTTGTTGTGGAATTGTTTGACTAACTCATCCCAAGTTGCAATGGAGTTTATTGGGAGTGAGTTTAGCCATATCTGTGCTGCTCCTGTAACTGAGAATGGAAAAAGTAGTAATCTGATAGCTTCCGGAGTTACATTCGGTTGCCTTTGTGTTTTGCATATTGATAGAAAGTTCTTGAGGTGCTGCTATGGATCTTCAACATGAGACCTAGAGAATAATCCCTTGTTTTGCAACAAGTGAAGCATGTTGTTAGTAATCTGGAAGGACTCAGCTTGAATTGCTGGCACAACGATGGCAGTTGCCAAATTATCCGCTGTGGGTTGTGCCCAGTCGAACAATGCACCTTCTTGTGCCTCTTGTGCCTCTTGCATGTGTAGCCCGGCTTGCTGGTTTTGAGCGTTCATGTCACCCATGTCGAAGTCTAGTTTGATTGGTTGTTGAGATTGTTGAATTTGTTTGATGGCTTTGTTACGTGCCCGAAAAGTTTGCTCGGGGTCTGAGAGTCCTTCAATTAGTTCTCCAATCCTTGCAGATTTTCTAGGCATGCACCCGAATACCCAAATCAACAAACGTCAAAATATTCAATGTAGAGTGTAGAAAGAACCTGAATACACAAGAATCTTGAAGTTCTGGCAATGGCAATTGATAATTCCGTTAATTCCCCGGCAACGACGCCAAAATTGATTCACGTCCAAGCAACGGTCGTAGTCAATATAACTTGGTTTAATAAGTCCAAGATCGATCCCACAGAGAATTAACCTATCAATCACAACTTTCACAACCTCAAAAGTACTTACGAATCAAGTTCCCAAACTTTGAATATATATATGTGTGGATTCGAACAACTACTTTGCAAGAATTAAAGAATGCTTTAAAAGAAAGAATTGAATGTTGAATGAAATAATATAGAGAAAGACTAAGGTATTGATTTCCCCTATTGACGGAATCCCTTTATCGTTATGCTCATACAAATTGTTAATATATTCTATCAATCATGAACGCTATGTGTATCGTAACCCTCTCCCGAGCAATTACAATAATTTACTAGTGCACTCTCCCGAGCTACCCTTGCTAGCTTTGATTTGAATAGTTCACTTTAGATTGCACCAAAGACTTCGTTATTCCTAACCCCGTCTTTACGCCTAAAATTATAGATTCCTCTAATAACCTAGGTGTGGTGTTGTTCAACAATAAACCTAAATATGCACTCTTTTCCAAGTTATGCACACTAAATAGGCACCGTTAATTGGGACGTCTACCAATTAACTACAATAAGAATGAAGTTGAACAAATAGAAATCTAAGTCACAATTTGTAATCACATAAACGATAAGTTCATCTATCAATAGGTTCCATCAAAACCTTAGAAAAGAATTTAGCTACTCATGCTTGAATAAACAAGAATAATAATTGAAATCATAAAGAATTACTTGATATAAAAATAAAGAAAGAGTTTGAGAGGAATCTCTCCTACTAAAACCTTGCAAAAGTATTGAAGAAATAAAGTACATGCCTCTATGGGGCAAACTAGGAGTTTATATAGAGGTTTTAGGGCTAAAAAAACTAAGTTTGAGTACAATTAGGACTGCTGCTGCGGCGACTTCCGCGGTTCGTTCGCGGCCGCGGATGGACCGCGAACAGTAAAACTTCAGAGAGCCAGTTTTTCCGCGGTTTATCCGCGGTCTCGGAGTAACCGCAGTTTGGCACCCTGTTCCGTTGCGAATTTGGAAGAACTCAAAACTTGAACGTTGTAGCCCTTTGAATTATCGTTCCAACCATATATTATGGAGCCCAAATGGAGTTCGGAGCGAAAAGTTATGTCCAATTGACTAAACAGTGCACAATATGCCTCATCCATTCTTCGCTTGTTCTACACTTATCAAATTTGACCCCCGAACTCGATCCCGGCTTAATTCCTTGGGCTTTTACTCAAACTTCAAAGCTCCAAATCACTTAAATTCATTCCATAACATCCATATAGCTCGGAATCACACCTTCTCAGCTACTTTCAACATAAGTTCTTGACTTGTACCACATTTTGGCCTTTTTCACCATCTTTTGACCCCAAAACTTGCTCTTTTAGTCTTGATTAGCTCATGTGTACCTATAACACACTAAGAACACTAATAAAAGCATTTTTTCATCATAAACAATATCAAAACAATAATAAAGCGTGATTATTTAGGGCATAAATATAGTCAAATTCACCTATTATGAGTATTCAAAGGTGAAATGGCCAAGAACTTTCGAAAAAACAAACCCTCTACCTATTTATAGGATTAGGTGGTACCAGAATCGAAGCGGAAGGTCATAGAGTGGCACTAGAATCAAAGCGACAAGCCATCAACTCCTGTCTCGAAAACACACGTAATAATGATGCACGTGAAGATGACATCATTTCCCGATTAAGTGCATTATCTGGTGCCTTGCCGAGCACGCTGGCCATCCACTATTGGCTTTGTTGTAACGCCTCGAAGGATCATATTTCTTCTTAGAAGAGCATGATATCCGCTCATCAAGGACGCACCAAGTTGCGACCTCGACAAGTAGAGGGACTAAGTGTATGGGTCCAAATTTGAATAGCCACGACCGTCGATGAGTACGACGAATGACGAGGTCCTCGTAGCTCGATGTCCTGCGGAGGACGACCTAAGTCAAACATGATATTGTGCGACCCTTGTATATATTTGGGATATTCCTTCAAATATTCCTTATAGATTGTCTTTTTTAGCTTAGAAGGGTTTCACTCCTTATATACATATTGAACGACAACCAAGTAGGGGTGGGCATAATACCGACCGGACCGAAAAAACCGGCCGAACCGTGAATTTTGGTTTTTCGGTTTCGGTTTAATCGGTTTTTCGGTCGGTTTACGGTTTTAAAATTATTAAATTTCGGTTTTTCGGTGCGGTGGACGGTTTATGTAATTCGGTTTTCGGTTAAACCGAAAAACCGAAATTTAGGGGTATTAAGAAAATTACAAACCGAAATCCTGGATGTATGGAGGGAGAGACGGTTGTATATCCAAGGAATAAGGATGTTCAAACATTAAGAAAATTATTTTTTTTTCAATTAATGAGTGCACTAATTTTTTTTAAATAAAACTACGTAACATTTAGCTAAAAAATTACAAAAATTGTTAGAACTATAATTTTATAATTAAGACTAATATAAAATAATACTCTAGAAGAATTTTACCAATAAAGTATGCATAAAATTAAAGAGAAGAGAGAGTCGAGAGCGTCCATAGTATGTAAGATTTTTGTTGAAGCAGTGACATTTTCGGCTACAAGCAGTGACATTTTCGGCTACAATTTCATCTTGTTTTTTCAAATTATGTTGCTTATATTTTGCTGTAGTAATGTACATGTAAGAGTTCACCTATTCATTTATTTTAATTAAAGAAGTTTCTTTCTTTGGCCACCTTTAACATTATTGTATTTTCATTAAATAAGTACACTCCTTAATTATGTTTTCATTCGATTTTCTATAGATGGCAGAAGGTGAAAGTAGAGTAAGTGAGGTGGGTTCATACTTTGGTAAAACCGAAAATATAAACCGAAAATAACCGAACCGAATTTTGAAAAAACCGAACCGAACCGTAAATACTTTGGTTTGATTTGGTTATTAAAATTACAAACCGAAAACCGAATAAACCGAACCGAAATTCTACAAAACCGAGCCGAACCGACCGATGCCCACCCCTACAACCAAGTAAAGGGAGATCCAGAACATTTGTTGTAAATTTGCCTACACAAACAAGTGAGAAGATTTATTGTAATAGAACGATTGATCTCGATAAATAAAGAATCATTATTATACATATCTCCTTATCCATCTTTCATTCTAGAGATCATTATACTTTACTAAGATTTACCCTTTATCTTCTTTGATTGATTTGTTCATAAAGGTTTATTATCGTTTGAGTCAAACAATATTAAACTTTAGCTACGAATGTCTAATGAATAAAGTTACTTGATCATGCGAGATATATAGGGGGATCCACACGTCCAAACATCTGGTTACAGAGTCAATAGCTGATCATGATAGAAAGAAGCTAGAAACTACGAGGGAGGAAAGCAAGTCATTAATAGGGCCATATTCACCTTTCATACCATGTGACCAAACGCTTTTAATTAAATGCTGAAATGCTGCCCCATTTATTTGACACTATACATAGAACATGATTTTTATGTTCGTTAATGTTGGTCCTGAGCTGAAATTATATGTTGCCCTAGCTCCTTATACAGTTCACAGTTGTATGACCATTTAGCGAGATGTTTGTGCTTATGCTAAGCTGAAATTGTTCATTTAATACAAACGGTTACTAACCTTTTAGAATAAAATTAAATGATACTATTGGTATAAGAAAGTTTTACATATAACACAAATATCCTTCATATATAATTGAGAAAACAACGATCTAAAGAAATATCAATTCTCAACCACAAAACCCTTTCTGTCAACAGTTTATTCCGGCAAGTTAGATCCATGTTATCACTTATTGATAAAGGTATATTCACACATGAAAAATTATCAGCACTAATGAATGAGTTGTTTAAAAATAGGGCCATTTATTGAACAAATTATTGAAATAGCATGTGCCCTTCACATGCTTGTGCTTTAAGCCGTTACTGTAGCTCTATTAACAGATCGTTTTGGGTGTCTCAGTTGTTTGTTTTTCCTGCTTTTACTTTTGGCCAAAAAAAGGCCAAAAAGAACAAGACAAGTTTTATACGATTCTCATTTCACATTATAATTGATAATATATTTGATCTAATTCAACAGAATCTAAGATCTGATTAAATCAAAATAGTTATCGAAGTCGAATTTTGTAAAAATAAATTAGACAGTCTCATAATTTAACTACTATTGCGAGTCAATTAATTTGATGTATAGATGTTACAAATGTTGTTACAAATGTTGAATTAATTTCCTTTATATCTATAAATTTGATGTATGTTGTTATGATATCATTGCATGCCTGCTTATTTATTTGTATTTATGTCTCTTATGTTTAGATAATTTTTATGCGTTGTATGCTGGAGTGACTAATGCGGTTTTTGTTTTTGTTTTTGTTTGCTTTTCCTTTCCCTGCGCCGAGGGTCGATTGGAAACAGCCTCTCTGCCCTCTAGGGTAGAGGTAAGGCTTGTCTACATATTACCCTCCCCAGACCCCACCTTGTGGGTTGTTGTTGTTGTTGTTGTTAGTGCCGTGCATACTGTACTGCCAGATAAATCAGAAACTCTTCGTTCAATTTCTTCTTTTGGTTGGTATTGAACATGGTTAATGGAGGAGCGAGAAGTGCAACTGAACAACAATACTTTCATTCCATGAAATTCAATTTCATGACAGTACAATAGTTTTCCCCCCAATTACTTATCAATCAGCTGATGGAAATTATTGAAATGGGAACACATTGGATCATTGCCGACAGCAATATAAACAAGGAGCCGTCCCCCAAAGTTGCACGAACAAGCCATACACGTTGTCACAGAACTGTCTCTGACACGACTGTACTTAGAAGAACACGTAACAGCTTCCTTATTAAATCATTTATTGCTGCATCATTTACTCTCGAATTCTAAATTCTAAGTAGATGTTCCAGAAGCAGCGTGAATGTTATACGTATATACTAAGCATGAAATTTTCATTTTTGTTAAAGTCCTAGACCCTCAGCAAATAGATCGAGTAGGGACATGTCCTCTACTGCAGCAAATTGACATGTAGCTTAGAGGCTTACTTTCAACTTACTGGACTTTGATCAATTGTGTTTCTCCTCAAACCAGTAATTTGTCAGTAAGACGGAACGCCCTCTTTGAATTTTCAAGATTGAACATCATTACAAGGAATAAACAACTTAACGCTTATAGCCTTATCTGGTAAACACTACCCTGAATATAACACTTGTAGCTAAACAAACAACGGAAAAGGGCCTAAAATGCTCTTGGACTATTCGTTTTGGTACAATAATGACCTCCATCCACCTATTGGGCCAAATATGCCCTTCCGTTATTGTTTTTGGCTCACAAATATCCTTTGAGTTAACGGAGGGACACGTGTCATCGTCCTATTGGCACATTCTAAATATTTCTTAATTAATTAAAAAGACCTATTATTCATACACAAAAATAATTTTCTAAAACTTTTTTTTTACTAAAAACTGAAGAAAAAAAAGAATTGTTTTTTCAATTTTTACAAAAAAATAGATTTTTTTACTAAAACAATGTTTTTGTAAAAATAAAAATAAAATCTAAAAAGAAATTTTCTAAAATAATTTTTTTGTAAAAACTGAAAAAAAATAGATGACTTTTTGCTAAAAACTGAAAAAATCACTTTTTTAGAAAAATATTTCTTTAAAAAACTGGGAAAAGAAATATTTTTAAAGCAATTCAGTTTTTTAAATAAATATTTTTCTTAAAACTAGAATTTTTTTATTGATTAAGTATGACATTTATTATGAAATTGTTAAAAATCAAAGGTCGAGGCTGGTGCGTTTGGTACGGTAGATCACATTCTTCAGAAAATATTTTCGCACAATAAATTATTTTGTGAAAAATAAAAAAAGTTCATGATAACGTTCTTTAAATTATTAGTAGGTTTGTGAGTAAAAAATAATTTGTAGAAAAATATTTCCTTAAACCGATGATACAGTTAGCAAAAAAAGAGTGTTTGTATGAGATTTTTGAGTATTAAAATTTTTTGTACTGATATAGTCTAACTGTAATAGGAATAATGATATAAAATCAAGAATCAAAATATTGTAAAGGGAAATAACTTTTATAATCGAGTAAGAGAAGTCATTTTTCTTAGATGCCAACTAAATATAAAAAAATTTTATACAAACATTCTTTCCCTTTACAAAGTTCATGAAAACTGAAAAAATAAATATTTTTAAAGAAATCTAGTTTTTTAATGAAATATTTTTCTAAAAACTAGATTTTTTTTGTTGATTTTTTTATTTTTTGCAAAACAAATCTATTTTTTTGTAAAAATTGGAAAAACAATTCCTTTTTTTTCTTCATTTTTTAGTAAAAAAGAAAGTTTTAGAAAAATAACTTTAGAAAATTATTTTTCGTGTATAAATAATGGGTCTTTTTAATTAATTAAGAAATATTTATAATTGGCCAATAGGACGATGACACGTGTGCGTCCGTTAACTCAAAGGGCAATTGTGAGCCAAAAACATTAACGGAAGGATATATTTGGCCCAATAGATGGACGAAGGGCATTATTGTACCAAAACGGATAATCCAGGGGCAGTTTAGGCCCTTCTCCGAACAAACAATAAACAACAACTACCCAGTATAGTCCCACAAAGTGGGGTCTGGGGAGAGTAATATGTAGATAGGCCTTACCCCTACCCAAAAGGGCAGAGACGCTATTTCCAGTCAACCCTCAGTTTAGGAAAGGAAAGGGAAAGCAACAACAGAAACAAAAACAAAAGAGCATTAGTAATTCCGACAGAAATCGCATAAATAGTTATCCAAACATAAAAATTATACATAAAATGACATCCAATAATATCAAATAGTAACTACCATAAGGGGGACACAATCCAATGCACGAATCATCTATGAGTCGCCCTGACAAGCCTCACCCAACCCGGGGAAAGGAGTACGAAAAATTCTAGGAACCCCTATCCTATAATCCTAATACTAGACCTCCAGACTTTTCTATCAAGGGTCATGTCCTCGAAAATCCGCATCCTAGTCATGTCATGCCTAATCACCTCTCCCCAATACCTCTTAGGCCTCCCTCTGCCTCTTCTGACGCCGACCACCGCCAGTCGCTCACAACTTCTCACCGGGGCATCAGAATTTCTCCTCCGCACATGCCCGAACCACCTGAGCCTCGCTTCACGCATCTTCTCATCCACCGGGACCACCCCCACCTTTTCTCGAATAACTTTATTCTTAATCTTATCTAACCCGGTGAGTTCGCACATCCACTTGGACATCCTCATCTCCGCAACCTTCATTCTGTGTACATGAGAATTCATCACCGACCAGCACTCTGCTCCATACAATATGGCAGGTCTAACCACAGCTCTATAAAATTTCCCCTCGAGTTTCAGTGGCACTTTCTTTGTCACACAGGACTCCTGATGCAAGCCTCCACTTCAACCATCCCGCTCCTATACGATGAGTGACGTCCCCGTCAATCTCTCCATCCCCTGAATCACCGACCCAATATATCTGAAACTGTCACTCTTGACGATGACTTGAGATCCAATCTTCACGTCCTTGCCTACTTTGCTCGGCTCGGCGCTAAACTTGCATTCCAGGTATTCAGTCTTAGATCTGATTATTTTGAAACCCTTAGACTCGAGAGTCTGTCTCCGTACCTCTAACCTCTCATTCACATCAACCCTCGTCTCGTCTATCAACACTTGTAGCTAGCAGATCCCTTAATTTCACAGTAGATTGTAGACTTCACCATTTCTTTCATTTCCAAGTATTTAAACTCCTTGAAAGAGTTAACGAAGCTCCAATCCACTGGTCTTATGCTACTTCAGGACTTGTGAAGTACGAACACCCGTTGCAGATACTTCTTTACTCGAAACAGGTAATGGTTAAACGAATATAGTTTGCTTACAAACGTCCAAGAAGAGACATATGGATCAGGCCACTAAAGGAGGAATTGCCATCTAATAGAAGCAGCAAGACAGATTGTCCACATCAAACTTCTTTTTTTCATTTGCTGTATCAACATAATAGACAAGAGGGGTTGCTCTGATGGTAAGCAACCCCCACTTCCAACCGAGAGGTTGTGAGTTCGAGCTCCCCAAGAGCAAGGTGGGAAGTTCTTGGAGGGAAGGATGCCGGGGGTCTATTTGGAAACAGCCTCTCTACCCCAGGGTAGGGGTAAGGTCTGCGTACATACTACCCTCCCCAGGCCCCACTAAGTGGGATTATACTGGGTTGTTGTTGTTGTTGTTGTTGTTGTTGTTGTTGTTGTTGTTATTGTTGTTATTGTTGTTATTGTTGTTGTTGTTGTTGTTGCTGTATCAACATATTAGCCGTAAATCCACATACATAAATGCCACACTGTTTTCAGACAGTTTTCTAGCAGATGGTGCTTCTGTTATTTCTCATCTTTCACATACAAGGTTTCACAATCACATTCAATCTACATATATAAAAACGATGTAGAGACGACAACAAGCCATAATTTTTGTCCCACTAATCACCATTATAATTAGTTCATAACTCATTACCTCAGCAAATCATACACTAACTATCACGCAAGAGGAGCCACCCATGTCCCTGTAAGTATGAAACGCCAACTTGAAAAATAAAAGAAAAAAAAAAGTAAAATGGCTAACGGGGAATGAGGTATAAAACAAAAACGACATGTACAGATAAATCAAATATTTGATCAGAGGGTTCTTGAGTACCTGTTTTCCGGGGGGAAAGGAAAACTAGCAATGTCAATAACACTTTTATCACATACATCTTAAGGGGAAAAATATAATGCGAAGTGCAGGATCCGCTTATCACATCAGGTCCTTTTTGTGTAGCAACTCTATCATGAGTACAAAAGTTCAACATATTTACAACCATTAAGAATGATTACTACAAGTTAGTATCAGGAACCAGCTGCCTGAGATGAAGAGGGAACGTTTATTCAGTAACCAAACAAACATAGGAACACAAGAAATCCAACAAGTAAGAACATAAGCTTCAGATTGTTATCTGCCTGTCCTTGGGCTGGCCGTGCAGCATTATGAACATTCGCCCCACGATATGCAGGATGATATCCAAATGGGTAATTTGATGTTGCACCAAATGCAGTTGGACTGGGAAATCCATGAAACTGAAAACTGAACAACGATGGAAACAACCCGCCAAAACCAGCAGACATTGTAAAGTTACCAAAACTAGCAGATGCTCCTGGAAAAAATCCTCCCACATGACCAAAACCGAGATTAGGAAAAGCGTTTGATACTGGCGGAGGAGCCGTTTCAGGTCTTTGCCCTGCTGGCCTGTTAGGAATTTCAACCCCAGGGATCGGTTTTGATCTGGGATCAGTTGAAGTCCGCCCTCTGCCATAAAGAGGTACTAACTTCTCCTCTTGTATAAGGGCCTTACAAACAGGACATTCATGGGACTGTGAGTGAAGCCGTAGCCATCTATAGAGACATGGCCAACAATAGAGGTGACCACAAAGTGTCACAATAGGGTCTTGTGCCAATTCAAAGCAGATGTTACATTCAAAATCACCAGCATCATTGCTGCTATTTCCTGAGGAAGAAGAACTCTCATATGCCCTGGTAGTTGAGTTCTGCATTTCACCCGATATCCCCTATTGGCACACAGATATGCACTTCACCTGTCAATCAGGAAGAACCCAAGATTAGTTACAATATCAGCAACCAACAATCCTCGAGCACATCATAAATATTTAAGAAAATAAGAAGATAGAGTCAAAAGGCATTACAAATGCATTTCGCAATATCCAGATAAACAGAATCAATGGCAGATCAGCACAAAAAAGCAGAAACCTTAAACATGATATCCGCCATAATGCAAGAACTAGCTGTCACTTTACAAACATTAAACAAAAAATGAGAACTTTTTCTTTTGCTTGAGCACATGATACAATTAAAATGAAAAACAAAAACTCAATTAAAATGATACGTATATGACAACTGTAAAATTACTAACTAGAATTCATATATCCAGCCTGGAAATTTGCTGAAGAAAAAACACTCAAAAAATAGTCAAGAGAATAAGAAAGAATCGAAATTGATCCATACATTTTTCGCAAACCAAAAAACGCATATATGAAAGGTAGATCATGGATTAACCAAGCCAGAAAGGAAGAATTTCAACTCTATTTCATTCTTTAAGGCATTGAAAAATCTCTAAGTTTGAATGTGACTTTTAAAGGGCAATTTTCCGAAATCGAATATCCAACTATTTGCTATAACCTTGAAATTGAATTAAAAATAGCTTTTTGGACGGAAAACTAGGCGCACAACAAGAAACCCTAAACTATAATCGTGCCCCTTGTACAATGATGTAAAGCTGAATTATCTATAATCATAGTTCAACCTAAAAAATTGTGAAATATAAATGTTCCTATAAATAAAGGAAAGAGCTATAGCTTGCGATTGCATTAAATTCACATCAGATCACATAAGATGCAAATTAAAACTAAGATTTACATAAAATTCAAAGAACTGACGCAAAATAGTTGAAGATGAGGTGAAATCGATTGATTAATACAAAAGAATTGTAAATCTTACCGATTTGGAAAAACGAAAATGGTGATTGCTTCAAACTGTAATCATTCTCTTGATCTTTGGTCGTAATAATAAAAGCATTGACCCGAAATAGAAGATTCTAGGGCTTTCTACAAGCTTTGGAATCAAACGTGTTCCGCGGATTCAAAATCTACTAGTCAAGCTTCCTAGGAGAAAATTTAGGACACTGTCAATAGGAATCTTCTACGGGCTTCACACCTAACTTCAGCTCTTTGGGCCCCCTAATTTTCCGAAGTCCAGTTAAAACCCAACAACTGTTTGGAGTACGCAATGCTTGCTGAATACCTAAGTATTCCTTCCATTCAAGCGATATTTCTTTTTATCGGTTAAAGAAATAATTATTATTTTATTTTTAAAAAAAATTTTAACTTTAATTTTTTAAATTTATTTAACATTATGATTTTGTGATCATAAAAATGCTATGACTTTTCAAACACCCACAAATTACAATAGTATGTACATATACTACTTCAAAGTCCTGCCAATGAATATCACTCTTTTTTTTTTAGGTGGTGGGAGAGGTGGGTTGCTATTTCTTCGTGGATATATGTCACACCCCCAACCTTAGGATGTGCAACCAGCACGATACCCGAACATGTACCGAGTATGTAGATTGATAATGTATGTATACCAAAAGCATAACCTAAGAGGTATGGATATACAATTTCAACTTGAATACCGAAAATAAGCCACTGGGGCGTGAACTGGAGTATCCATGAATCATAAATATACGTAAATTTTATAAAAATCAAGCCACTCATTAGGCCCATGCATTAGGTGCAATATAATATTGTTCAGCCACTATTTGGGGCATATGATCTAATATCGTACCCAGCCTCGTTGAGAACTCGGTAAAGTCCGATGCTTTCATCACATCATAATCGACCTTAGGAGGTTTCAGTTGTACCCGGCCTCAAGAGGACTCGGTCTTATATACCTACCCTCAGAAGATCTCGGTTGTAACCAGTCTTAACAGAACTCAGCGTACCCGGTCTCATGAGCACTCAGTAATATTTCATATTATGTTATTTTATACCCGATCGTATAGAGGGCTTAGTAACGTCTCACGTCATAATCAACTAATTAGTAATTGATTTTGAACCTACCAACTATAGCGCAGCTCTATATATATATATATATATATATATATATATATATATATATATATATATATATATAGACACACATGTGTGCAAAACCATATTTTAGTGATATCAAGGTTAGACTCTAAGTGAATTACATTTCACGACCTTATATACCTTCCGAGAACATCTTAAACTTGAAAGAAAATGCCACCAGTAAAGAATGAATGAGAACATGAACATCACTACCAAAAAAGCCTTACAACATAAGAATCATTTAGAAAGAAACGCTTACATCAATCATGCCAACGAAAGAACGTCACATCTCACAGCTTTTTAAAGAACTAACTATGTGTTCAAGAATTTTACACTTCTATGGTGATTATTTTTACTTCCAAGGAAGTCTTCAAAATCAGTATAACAAGAAGACAACTCGCTTAGTGATGAAACATGATCACGAGACCCTTTTCGTTAAATTTTGCTAGGTTTGCCTTGATAAGCCTTGAATTGTTTAGGAGTTCTTATATGAAGTTTGGGAGTATTTTGGAAAATCCTTAAGCTGGTGGGATCGAGTAGAATGAAAAGGAGAGGAGTTGCGCTACTTTTTATATCATGTTCTAGAAAATTCCGCCCCAAGTGCTAAATGGGTGGCCCCTCACCGGACAATGTGCCCGGTGGGGAAAATTTATCAATTTATTAGTTGACTAGTTAAGCAATTTGTCGATTAGATCTGGTAATTCAGCACATATAATAACAGATGGAATTGTGGATAAATAAATGCAGGAATTAAAGACACCAGAATTTTAAACTGGTTCGGATTCAATGTGAATCCTAATCCAGTCCACTTGAGTTGCAACAGAGTTGTCTTTAGTAAATCTTTCTTCGAGTATAGTGGATATGACTTGATACTACAGATCCTCTAACACTCATTTTTCTTTTTGATATAAAGCCTCAACAGTGTTACACTATCCTTTCTTTCTCTAGCTTGTTACACAACAGATCTTAGAGAACTACAATATTTGTTTGCAGTAGAATAAAGAGAAGATTTTTGGTGTGATCAAAGTATATTTGACTAGGGTATAAGGCTATGTATAAATACTTTGATGTTGATCGATGCTTGACAACTCAAGAGATTTGATCCTTGGAAGGAAATTGATTCTTTCCAAGAACAAGGTAGCTACCTGTTGTTTCTCCTTGATTTCCTTTGTTCAGCATATGTATGTAGTAAAGTCCTGCTCCTTGTATGTTGGTTCTTTCCAAAATTAGTCACGTACCAATCTTTTCAGGATCTTCAACTTTCCGGAATGCTGCCTTGATTCGTGCCTTAACTTTAGGTGGATCTTCGACTCTCCAAAGTTAGTCACGAGCTTGATTCTCTCTATGGCAGCTGAATTATATTTCATGCAGATTGATTGGCTTGATAGGATTCTTCCTAGATTCGCAAATCCTTTCCTTAGTAAGCCAGATTTGCTGATCTTATTGTTGAGCCTTGATTTATTTCTTCCCTTTTATGACAGGATTTACTTTAGCAGTCTTGTAGTATTGTTTTGACTCCTTGTAATTGATTTCGTACATATGTATATTATTTTTATCATTAAAACTATATCTAATAATCTCCCCATTGTTTAAGATGATAAAATAATATATAATTATAAATACCAGTCAACTTTCCTATAAGTTACTCCCCCTCAATATATGCAGCTGACTGGTCCACGATGCTCCCCCTTAATATATGCAGTTGACTAGTTGACGCTAGAGTTGACTTCTGTACTGAGGATGCTTCTGTACCTGTACCAATAAACCTACCAACTGGTCCATCCCAGTCAACTTCTGTACCTATATAGATAAACTTTATACTTCTTCCTTTTTTCTCCCTAGGCATCAGCAAAGAGGGAACATGACAAACTATAAGCATAATAGAAATCATTAAAGCAAATAAGATTTAGAAATCATCCAACGACTGAAACCTAGACCACAAAATAGAAAACAACAAAAAAAGATTATTCAAAGGCTAAAAACCCAGCCCAAACACAGCAGCGCAAAAGAAAATGTCTTAAAACATCTGCATCAACGGCATAGAAAATATGTAAGAGTGTTGCAGATAGCCTCCTTTAGCTGTTCAAAGCTTGCATTGGCTGATATGCTTACTCTATCCAACCTGTCATGAATCTCCTTGAAAGCATTGACCGTATTCTCCCTAACCTTGAGAACAACAACTCTAATTTTGGACATATCAGAACCTGTTGTCACGCCCCAAATCGAGGGACATGACCGGCGCCTGACCGGGTTGCCCCAGTCAAGCGGACCTGGGTGCCTTTCATTCCCACGCGTTAACCCCGTGTTGATTGTTTCTCATTAACCAAATATTTTACCAATAATGACTGATTTCATAATGCATAAACATAACCATGTGATTGATTCACTAATAAATTGGTTGATCGTAGGAAGTGCTTTGAGTTGAGAATTATTTGAAATGAGGAAAATGTGGAAACATGGTTGGTTGGCTTAATTAATCGTTGATGTAATTTAATGGCTTGAGTTTACTTGGGACAAAGTTTGTCCATACATACCAGTACAATTCAAGTGTACTGACGTCCCTTTTGCCGGGGACGCTACATTCGTGTTATGATTGTAGGTGGATCAGTAGCAGGCACTTCTGCTCATCGGCAGTAGTATCCTTCTCCTTCCACTGCCCGTTTTGGTGAGCCCCTTTCTTCCTTGGGGCCCCGTGTGGTTCATGCCACTTTTGTTTAGATTTCATTTTGGTTTTGTAAGGTATAGCCGGAGCCTTGTTACCGGCAAGTATTGTATTCCCCTTTTTGTATCCTAGAGGCTCTGTAGACATGTAAACTGTGGGATTGTGGCCTATGTATATGTATGGGGTCGGAAAAATTAATTCTCTACATTTTTGAAACTTAAATCACTACCAAGGGTCCGAACCGCGGCTCGCAAGCTCGCCGCGAAGAATTCTACGCATTCCTAACACATTTATTCGGACCATGACACCATAGCTACTAGGTTTTATGCACAATTATTTTACGGGGCCTTACATCCTCCCCCCTTAAGATCATTCGTCCTCGAATGAGGATTTTGAAATAAATGAGTTTTGAAAGACATGATATGCAAGCTATCAAAATTTTGACTAACTCTTATAATTTAAAAAAATTTCGCCAGAGTTTCCTTTGTATTATGGACATATCCACCTGTCAGAGGGCCCCCGAAACACATTACCAAACAATAATACACAAATACAACACCTTTCACAACTGGTATACACTTTCTTTCCTCAACGAATGCACATATTCTATCACTTCAATGAATTCTCACCTTATTTAACCATTTTAACACACCATGTACACTTAACAAACCATTACCAATCTAAACTTACTATTAGTTGCTTATTTAACACCCAAATATTTATAAGGATTTCATTTATCAAGAAAGGTTCAAGTGACCCAAGGTAACAACATATTTAACTCATTACAAAATGAAGGGGACTTTACTAATACGAAGAGGAAAACAACTTAGACAAGATGACAGTTACTAAGAGTAGGAGGGTCACCTAATTTCTTCTAGGCTTGATCGAACAAATGGGGGTACTTTTCCTTCATCTCTTTTTCCGCTTCCCATGTGGCCTCCTCAACTTGTTGACTTCGCCACAATACTTTAACAGAGGCAACTTCCTTATTTCTCAACTTACTGACTTGCCTATCAAGAATGGCAACTGGAACTTCTTCATATCACAAATCTTGCATAGGATTTTTGACGACTCTGTGCTGTTTTCATTCTCTCCTGAATAACCTTGACCTTTTCCATAGCTTCGTACACCATATCTCGCCCTAGCAATTCCGCTTCACCTACCTCAAACCACCCGATTGGCGACCTATATCTTCTCCCGTACAATGCCTCAAATGGGGCCATCTGAATGCTAGCATGATCGGGTAAAAATGTTACAAAAATCTGGGCTGGGGCGAATCTGCGGTGCACTTTGCGACCGCAGAATCAACATGCGGTCCGCATAGTGACCGCAGAATGGCCTAAAAAATGACTCAAGTTCTGTTACAGAATGCGACCAATATGCGGTCCGCATTCTCGATATGCGATCGCAAAGTGCACCGCAGATTCACTATGCGATCGCATATCGACCGCATTTTGAACACGATTTTGGGAGACTTTCTGGAAAGCTTTGCGGCAAGAATGCGGTCCGCACAACAGGTTTGCGCTGATTTGGTGAGTCGATCTACTATCACCCATATTGAGTCAAACTTACGCTGAGTGCGAGGTAACCCCACCACGAAATCCATATTGATCATCTCCCATTTCCACCTTGGTATTTCTATAAGCTGAGTTAATCCACCGGGCCGTTGATGCTCGGCCTTCACTTGTTGACAGTTCGGACATTTAGCTACAAAGCTTGCCACATCCCTTTTCATACCGTTCCACCAATAAATCTCCTTGAGATCGTGATACATTTTCGTTGAACCAGGGTGCACAGAATACCTGGAAGTATGAGCCTCCGCCATCACTCTTTCCCGAAGCTCGTCCACATCCGGAACACATAGCCTATCTTGACACCGCAATACACCATCTTCGCTGCTGAGTACAAATGCTGAGGTCTTGTCATTCATGATCGCTTCCTTCACCCGAACCAATGCTGGATCCATGAACTGTTTTTCCTTGATTTCCGCGACCAATGATGATTCTGCTCCATTATGCACCAAGATATCCCCCTCGTCTGACGCCGAAATACGAACCCCCAAGCTGGCTAATTGGTAGACCTCTCGAGCCAGGGGTCTCCGATCCACACCCAAATGAGCCAAACTACCCATGGATTTCCGACTAAGAGCGTCAGCTACCACATTTGCCTTCCCTGGATGGTACAATATGTCCATATCATAGTCCTTGAGTAGTTCTAACCACCGCCGTTGTCTCAGATTCAGCTCTTTCTGCTTGAACAAATACTGGAGGCTCTTGTGGTCCGAAAACACATCTACATGTACCCCATAAAGATAGTGTCGCCATATTTTCAAGGCAAACACAACAGCTGCAAGCTCCAAATCATGCGTCGGATAATTCTTCTCATGGTTCTTGAGTTGCCTGGAAGCATAAGCTATAACCTTTTCCGTGCTGCATCAATACACATCCCAAACCAACCCTGGAGGCATCACAATAAACCACAAATCCCTCTGTGCCTTCTGGCAAGGCCAATACCGGTGCCGAGGTCAATCTTGACTTCAATTCTTGGAAACTTTTCTCACAAGCATCGGACCACTGGAACTTCACTGCCTTCTGCGTCAGTTTAGTCAATGGGGAGGCGAGGGTTGAGAATCCCTCTACAAACCTCCGATAGTACCCTGCCAGACCCAAAAAGCTACGAATCTCCGTTGGGGTCGTGGGTCTAGGCCAATCTTTCACTGCCGCAATCTTCTGAGGATCCACCATAATTCCCTCACTGGAAATAACATGCCCTAGAAAAGCTACGGACTTCAACCAAAACTCACATTTTGAGAACTTGGCATACAATTGATGTTGAAGAAGGGTCTGCAATGCTGCTCTGAGGTGAACGGCATGATCTTCCCTGCTCCGAGAGTAGATAAGAATATCGTCAATGAATACAATCACAAAGGAATCTAGGAATGGCTTGAAAACCCGATTCATAAGGTCCATGAAAGTTGCTGGGGCATTAGTTAGCCCAAAAGACATAACCAAAAACTCAAAGTGACCATAACGAGTTCTGAAGGCGGTTTTAGGAATATCCTGCTCCCTGATCTTCAACTGGTGGTACCCGGATCGTAAATCAATCTTCGAGAAGAACTTCGCTCCCTACAATTGGTCAAACAGATCATCCACTCGAGGCAAAGGATATTTATTCTCGATGGTGACTTTGTTGAGCCGCCGATAATCAATACACATTCGAAGTGACCCATCCCTCTTTCTGGACAAAGAGAACCGGAGCACCCCATGGCGACACACCCTGGCCGTATGAACCCTTTCTCTAATAAATCCCTCACCGCTCATTTAACTCCCTTAACTCTCCTGGCGCCATTCCGTAAGGTGGAATGGATATCGGCCGAGTATCCGGCAATACATCAATTCCGAAATCAATCTCCCTATCCGCCGGGATGCCTGGAAGCTCATCTGGAAACACTTCAGAAATTCATTCACAATTGGCACGGACTCGAGGGTAGGCACCTCTGAGGCGGTGTCCGTTACCCGAACCAGGTGATAGATACACCCCTTCTTAATCATCTTCGAAGCCTTAAGGTAGGAAATAAACCTACCCCTCGGCACCACACCATTTCCTCTCCATTCAATGACTGGCTCGTTAGGGAACTCGAGCCTCATAACTCTCGTCCGACAGTCAAGCTTGGCAAAGCACGAACAGAGCCAATCCATCCCCATAATTACATCAAAATCTACCATCCCAAGCTCAATAAGATCAACGCTGTGGTATCACGACCACCCACCGTAACAACACAATTCCTATAGACTCGCGAGGCTATAATAGAATCACCAATCGGAGTCGACACAGAGAACGGCTCATGAAGTTGTTCTGGTTCTATCCCAAAACTTGAAGCAATGAACGGAGTAACATAAGACAAGCGAGGACCCCGGATCAATAAGTGCATAGCAATCAATAGTTTGAACAGACAGATACCCGTAACAACATCCGGAGAAGCCTCGGCATTTCTGGTGGTCACTCAATGCATAGAATCGGCCAGGTCCACCCCTACCCTGAGCTCCACCCCTAGCTGCACCACGCCCTGCTGCTGCTGGAGTACGCGCTGATGATGTAGCAGCCGAAGAACCGGATAACTGAGCGTATCCCCTACCTATACCCTGACGGGGTGCACGGTAGTCCCGCTAAATGTGACCTCTCACCCCACACCCGAAGCACACTGGGATGTCAAGGTAGCAAGTCTCTGTATGAAATCCCCCACACTTGGGGCATGTAGGTCTCCCCTGCTGCTGGGACCTCACCCCAGGACGACCAGACTGACGAGACCTCCTGCTGTTTGAACCGGGTCTCGAATAACTGCCCTGCTGATGACTGTGCATAGATGGCGGTGCACTCGCGGAGGACTGAGCATATGACTAGGATGGCCCTGATGACCCTCTCCCTGGAAGTGATCTCCCTGAACGACCCATTGACCGGGCCCTGCTGCTACTTTCTCTTTCTGCACGAATCTTCAATTTCCTGGCCTCTGTGGCCTGAGCAAACCCCACAATCCTCCCATAGTTCATGTCCGAGTGCAAAGCTGCTGTGGCGGCCTCATTCACCACCAAAGGGCTAAGGCCCTGAACAAACCGTCGAACCCGGCTATCCATGGTCGACACTAAATGAGGAGCGTACTTGGACAACTTTATGAACTCCATGTGATACTCCCAAACACTCATACTGCCCTGTTTGGGAACCTCGAACTCAGTGGCACGGACTGCCATTGCCTCGGCAGGTAAGAAGTGGTCCATAAATGCATCCACGAACTCATCCCATCTGGCCGGAGGGCTCCCTTCTTCACGGGAATCCTCCCACATTTCGAACCATGAACGTGCCGCTCCATTCAGCCTGTAAGAGGCCAACTCTACCCCCTCTATATCTGTAGCCTTCATCACTCTGAGGGTCTTGTATATCTCATCAAGGAATTCCTGTGGGTCAGCCTCTGGATCGGTGCCTGAAAATTCTGGAGGGGCCAATCGCAAGAACTGGTGGACTCTGAACCTATTTTCTTTTTAGTCTGTACCAAAAAGAATGACCTCTTTTCCTATTTGGAAATAATTTACCTTTATACAATAATTTATAGCAATACAAAATATATATGTTTCATTTTACACCACAAGTTAAAAGGTTTTCTCTCTTTTCTTAAACTCCGTGCCCACAAATGAGTTCACATAAATTGAAACGGAGGGAGTATATGCTTTCAGAATCTATTAACATTAAGAAATTCCATGACAATCTTAGGCTCTTAGGGGTCGTTTGGTACAGGGATAAGGTGGTATAATGTATGATACTAAATTATCTTGGTATAAATTTATCCAGTGATAAATTTATACCAACAACCAAACATAATAGAAACTTTGTCCCAAATTTAATTTTGAATATCTCATCTTATCCCACCTTATCCCATCAAATCTGGTATTGTTTTATCCCACCTCACTTGGAATATAGTCTAGGGATTATAATCCCAAGACTATAATACTGTCACGCCCCAAATCAAGGGACATGACCGGCGCCTGACCGGGTTGCCCCAGTCAAGCGGGCCTGGGTGCCTTTCATTCCCACGCGTTAACCCTGTGTCGATTGTTTCTCATTAACCAAATATTTTACCAATAATGACTGATTTCATAACGCATAAACATAACCATGTGATTGATTCACTAACAAGTTCATAATTTATATTTACAACGCCCCATACATATACATAGGCCACAATCCCACAGCTTACATGTCTACGGAGCCTCTAGGATACAAAAAGGGAAATACAATACTTGCCGGTAACAAGGCTCCGGCTATACCTTACAAAACCAAAATGAAATCTAAACAAAAGTGGTATGAACCACACAGGGCCCCAAGGAAGAAAGGGGCTCACCAAAACGGGCAGTGGAAGGAGAAGGATACTACTGCCGATGAGCTGAAGTGCCTGCTACTGATCCACCTACAATCATAACACGAATGTAGCGCCCCCGGCAAAAGGGACGTCAGTACACTTGAATTGTACTGGTATGTATGGACAAACTTTGTCCCAAGTAAACTCAAGCCATTAAATTACATCAACAATTAATTAAGCCAACCAACCATGTTTCCACATTTTCCTCATTTCAAATAATTCTCAACACAAAGCACTTTCTACGATCAACCAATTTAACAATAACCAATCAATCACGTAAAGCACAAGTAGTCAAACAAAGGGCAATCAGTGCCCCACAGGTTGCAAACTCTCCTGTTGTCTCCTTTCACAATTTCACATTATTGATTTTTGTATCAATTTTCAATAGCGATTTCGATCGCTTTCCATCCTTATTGCCCCCGACCACCCTTATTACCTCGGCCACCCTTATCACCCCAACCCACACCTTATTTCCCCACGTTGCGGCGCGCAACACGACCCCGCCTTACAGTTGAAAACACAACAATTTCAAACAGCAGATAAGGTACTACACACAATTTCAACAAGTTCAAATAAGCAACTGGCACATTGGTTCATGTTCTCAATTTCTTCTCAAGCCAATATCAAAACCAAGTTACAAGTATTCCAAAATCGAAAATGCCCACATAATCATGTTCAACAATTTACCACAATTAAGGTGTTTCAAATTCCTTCCACAATAAGCCAAATATGCCATCACAATGGTTGTTCCCAATTCTTTACCAATCTCGATTACCTTTTTATCTTTCAATTCATATTTCATACCACACCACACGTAGTTCAACATCAATCAAATGCTCAACAGGGAAATCAAAGAATTACGTAAAATTTCTCAATTTGACACATGCCAAAACAATTCGCACACATTTGGGCGATTTTACAAGAATCAAAATTAGCCATACATACCCGGTGATGAGTTTTCTTCCGTTAACTTCCTACTTTATGCTTACCCACGCTATCTTACTCTTGCCAACCTTGTTCTTGAAGACTCTTACTTCTACTCACTTCTTTTTACTAAAAATCAAGTTCAATAATCATGTATGAGTGTAAAAATTCTATTTTTAAAAGCTATTATATGCAAACCTCTCTTTACCCAATTAAAACTGAAAATCAAAGAAAATAGTTAGGGTTTTTACCTTGAAAAGATTGGGGAAGTTGAATCCTTGCCCTAAGATCCCTTGGAATTAGGATGGTTGGAACAATCTTTGAAGATGAAAGATTTCTCTCTCTAAAAACCCTCTCTTCTCTCTCTAATTTTGGTGAAATGATATGATAAAATGAAGAAGAAAGGTGTTATATTAAAGAAGAGATCGGGTCAAAATGTTACAAAAATCTGGGCCGGGGTCAATTATGCGGTGCACTATGCGACCGCAGAATCAACATGCGGTCCGCATAGTGACCGCAGAATTGCCCCAAATTTTACAAGGTTCTGTTAAGGAATGCGGCCAGAATGCGGTCCGCATGTTTGATCCGCGGTCGCAAAATGCACCGCAGATTTGACATGCGATCGCATATCGACCGCACATTTGACACGATTTTTGGGAAACTCTCTGGAACGTTTTGCGGCAAGAATGCGGTCCGCATGTCAGGTTTGCGGTCGCATTCTTGACCGCATATTTGACATTTTTCGGAAAAATTAATTCTCTACATTTTTGAAACTTAAATCACTACCAAAGAATTCTACGCATTCCTAACACATTTATTCGGACCATGACACCATAGCTACTAGGTTTTATGCACAATTATTTTACGGGGCCTTACACCTGTTTCCTTGGAAATAGCATGAATATCGCCAACAATAGACTGAGTGATTGTGAGAAGATCTTTGAGTTCAGAGAGTTGGGAGTTGATAACACGAATCTTTCACCAAGATCAAGATTGTCAAGACTAGGAGGAGGAACGGAGGGTGAAGGTTTGGGCTCTAAAGGGGTATGCTTAGCTTCACTATCATGTTTCTTAACCCAGGTGCATTCGATACTCACATATCCCATACTTGCAAAGGCTCTAGAGTTATAGGACTTGGAGATAGTTATGAAGGGATAGCTGGACAGGGAAATTTGATGAGCTTCTAGAATGTGAGTGATTACCATGCCATAGGGAAGACTAGTGGGATCTTCAGCACTTTCGATCATGAAATTGATGACCCACGAGGAAAGCATGATTTTGAGTTTGGCGACGAGGCAATAGATGAAGAATGTGTCTCTCTGGGAAAAGGTTGAAAAGGAACCAGTGCGAGGAAGCAAAGTAGTTTCCACTATGTGGGCCAGAACCCTGGTTTCGAAGCTAACATCACTTGGACCTAACTGGTTTGGAAGGGGATCTGAGGGACTCTCAAAGATAAATTGCTTGGCTTGGTCAAAAGAAATTTCAAAGTTATCAGGCCAAGTATTTTTAAACAAAGTAGGAAAACCAGAACAATGACACTGAAAAAGTGAGTCAAACAGAGCACAGTCAAGAACAATGCGCTTACCTAACACTAAGAACTCTAACCTATCAGGTTTGCTAGAATGAAGATTGCATAAAACATTATAACCAGGGGTTCATATACCTAAGGTGGAGGAATAGAGAGGAACTTATCCCAACCTTGATAAATGAAAAGATCTTTGATTTTGTAATTGAGAGCTTCCATGTCATCAAGATCAACAATCCTTCCATAGGCAATGGGTTTTTCTTTCAAGATAAGAAAGAGATCTTTTTTGAGGAATCCTAGAAATTGAGGTTAGATTCAAGAGAAGCAAAGAAATCAACCTTTGATTTCTTTGGGGTGGACGAAATCGAGGGGTCTTTCATGGGTCGCTTACCCAACGTTTTTCTCAAAGGAGTGGAGAATGTTCAGAGAAGTCACCATGAGTAGAGGCGAAACCCTCAGATCTAACCCTAGGTCTACTTGTTCAGGAGGCATAGATGGGGGTTTTGCTTTGGAATGAGTGCTTTTTTAGGTGGAGGCAGATGGATTTCTGGGAAGATAAAAGCTTGAATAGAGTTTCTGGAGAGAAGATGAAGATGAGAGTAATTGAAAAGGGTTTTCTACTTTAAGAAGGGATATTTGACAGTTGAGTATAGAAAAGGAAAAGTTGTTAGTTAAAGGGACATGATGATTGGCTTTTCAACTTTGAACGACAAATTGATTTGAAAGAAGAGAAAATAGAGGGAAAAGAGACGGAGGTAACTAATGCATGAGTGAAGGAAAATCATTACCTAGTAAAAATTATAAAAGTACACATAGGTCCTAGAACGTATTAGGAAAGCAAGTAATGCCAAGCAAATCTCGTAATTCACAAAATCTCTTCTATAGTAGAGGTTTAGCAAAAATGTCAGCTAATTGATCAGTGGTTCAAACAAAAGATATCTCTATATCACCCTTAAGAACATGATCTCTAATGTGATGCTTGATATCAATATGCTTTGCTCTCGAGTGATGCACGTGATTTTTTGAATGACAAATAGCACTAGAATTATCACAGAAAAATTGTATAAGCTTAAACAAGAGTTCATAATCCCCTAATTGATGAGATATCCATAATAGTTGTGCGCAACATTGTCCTATAGCAATGTATTTAGCTTCAGTAGTGGAGAGTGCAACTGAAGCTTGTTTTTTCCTGTTCCAAGATATTAATGCTTTTCCTAGTAATTGACATGTACCACTTGTGCTTTTCCTATCGTCCTTATTACCTGCAAGGTCAACATATGCAAAACTTTCTAATTTAAAAGAGTTAGAGCGAGAATACCATAGACCATGGGACACAGTCCCAATAAGGTAACGAATCAGGTGTGATTCCTTGGGAGCTGGCTGGAACTTGACATATTTACACACGCTAAACATAATATCTGATCGAATTGTTGTAAGATATAGTAATGATCCAATCATTCCACGATATTTAGTTTCATCAACAAGAATTCCCTGCTCATTCTTATCTAGGTTTGTGGAGGGACTCATTGGTTTGCCAATTGATTTTGCATTGCTCAACCCAAATTTTTGAATCAGTTCCTTTGTGTATTTGGTCTGACATATAAAAGTTCCTTCTTCAGTTTGTTGAATTTGTAGTCCAAGAAAGAACATTAGCTCACCCATCATACTCATTTTAAATTAACTTTGCATGAGATTTGAAAATTCCTTGCAAATAAGAAGGTTAGCATTACCAAATATAATATCATCAACACAGATTCGGATGATGAGATTACCTTCTGATGATCTTTTAATAAATAAGGTAGTGTCAATTTTACCTCTTGTGAAGCCATGATCAACAAGAAAGGAACTCAGTCTGTCATATCAAGCACGTGGGGATTGCTTTAGTCTATATAGTGCCTTAGTGAGTTTGTATGCATGATATGGAAATTTTGAATCTACAAACCCAAGAGGTTGTTTTACATAAACTTCTTCCTCGATGAATCCATTCAAGAAAGAACTTTCAACATCTATTTGGAATAGTCTAAACCCCTTGAATGATGCGTAGGCCAGAAGGATTCTTATGGATTCCAAACGAGCTACTGGGTTTCATCGTAGTCCACTCCTTCCTGTTTTGAGTATCCATGAGCAACCAGTCTAGCTTTATTTCTTATGACTTTTCCATCCTCATTCAATATATTTATGAAGACCCACTTCGTTCCGACTACAGAGACAGTTTTCGGTTTGGGTATTAGACTTCACACTTGATTCTTACGACATTGATCTAATTCTTCTTGCATCGCTTGAACCCAGCTTGAATCTTTTAGTGCTTCCTCTATCTTCTTTGCCTTAATCTAAGAAATCAATGTTTTATTCGCTTTCTTTTTGAGATCTTCCCTTGTTTTCATCCCGTCGTGTGGATCCCTAGTAATGAACTTTTGAGGATATTCAAGCTCGCTTCTCCATTCGTTTTGATGGACTACTTTAGTAGTCTACTTGATTTTTTGTTCTTGTACATTACTGTTGTCTTCACCAGTTGACTTTATTACAGCGGATAAGTCAGCCGACTCTTGAGGATTGCTTATCTCCTGAGGTTCTTGAGTTTGATCTTCATTACCTGCAGTAACTCCTTTCTCGACCAAGGGATTAGCTTCATCGAATTTAACATGTACTGATTCTTCCACACATAGTGTGCATTTGTTATATATTCTAAATGATCTACTATTTAAAGAGTAGCCTAAGAAAATACCTTAGTCACTTCTTGGATCGAATTTTCCAAGATTATCCTTACCTTTACTGTGAACAAAATATTTGCTTTTGAAGGGATGAAAGTAGCTGATATTGGGACGTTTACCTTTCCACCGTTCATAAGGGTTCTTCTTCAGAATAGGCCTTATAAGACATTGATTTAGGATGTGACATGATGTGCTTACGCCTTCTGCCTAGAATTTATTTGGAAGTGAGTGTTCTAGCAACATGGTTCTTGCCATATCTTGGAGGGTTCTATTTTTTCTTTCCACAACTCCATTTTGTTGTGGTGATCATGGTGCAGAGAAATTATGTGTGTATCATTTATCATTGCAGAATTCTTCAAATGCTCTGCTTTCAAATTCTCTACCATGATTGCTCTGAATTGTTGAAATAAGATATCCTTTCTCTCTTTCAAGCTTCTTACAGAAAAGTGCAAATTTCTTAATGCTTCATCCTTATGAGATAAGAAAATTACCCAAGTTAAACGTGAAAAATCATCTAGAATAACAAAAGCATATCTTTTTCCTCCTATAGTAGCAGTTCGAGTAGGTCCAAATAAGTCCATGTGAAGTAGTTGCAAAGGTTTTGAGGTGGATACAATATCTTTGTTTTTGAAGGAGTTTCTGGTTTGCTTTCCCATCTGACATGTATCACAGATATGAGTTCTAGAGAAGTTCAGTTTAGGATGACCAACAACTAACTCATATTTAGACAAATTTTCTATCAAATTCATGCTGGCATGACCTAGTTTCCTATGCCACAACCATGGATCATCAGACATAGAGGATAAGCAGATGTGACCACTTAATTTTTCAAAAATATAAAGAATATAAATATTTCCATATCTTTTTTCCAGGAAGAACTACTTTACCTGATTCGTCTTCAATAGCGCATCCTGTTTTCTAAAAATTTACCTCATATCCTGAGTCGTAAAGTTGACTTATGCTCAAGAGATTATAGTTGAGGCCATCAACCAGATAAACTTCAGTGATGTCATAGTTCTTGTTAAAAAGGATTGTTCTAGTGCCGACTATTTTGCCTTTTAGGTCATCCCCGAATTTAACACTTCCTCTATCAATTTGTGTGACTTCTTTGAACAGGTCACATGTCATGTGACTAGAACACGCACTGTCTAGATACTATTTTCCTTTTCAGCTTATTATGTTGTGTTCCTGCAAAATAAGGTGGTTACTTTCTTTTAGGTACCCAAGCTTGCCTGGGTCCTAGAGGGTTAGTATTGCTAGATTCAGATCTGTTTTTTTTTATTTCCAAACCTATCCTGATATGTTTTCTTTACGAAAGTGACAAAAAGAGTACTTATGACCACTCTTATTACAGTAATGACAGGTAACTTCTGACCTACTTTTAGGTCCTTCATTAGTAGTATTACTAGTCAACTTTGTTTTGGCTAGTCTTTTTCCAGTTGATTTGTAAGTAGTCTTGTTTGACGTGACATAACTGTGACTGGTGGACTTGCGTATGCCATTGAGTTACATTTGCAATTCCTAAAACTCTTCTTCAAGTACTGTGAGCACGTGATTTTTGCCCTATATGAGAATTACTCCCAAAAAATTCAAAATAAAAGAGTTTTTGTGTTGTTGGCAATTATTGTGGATTTTGGGTTATTTTCTATTATTGTTCGCGTTTGTGTGCGCATGTTTATTTGTTAAAATAAGAAAATACCAAAAAAAAAAAATATCGCATTTGCATTCATAGGATTTAATTCTACCGCTAGGATTTACAAAATGAAGAATGAAACTCACGAAATAGTATATTTCGCATTTTTAATATTTAATGTCAATTGTGTGATTTTTCGTTTCATGTGATGTTTAATTATTTGTGATAATTATTACATAGAGTTAATTAATATTTTTGGTCAAGAATTAATTTAGGATTGTATTTTTGTAATATAATTTAAAGTTTAGTTTTAAAATTAGGAAATGAAAATGAAGAGCAATTCGGACCAGGCCAAGTGTCCAAAAGCCCAAACCATTTAACTTTCTACCCATACCCACGCCCAACCCGACCCGGTCCGAAATAACCAAACCCCCCCTTCTTTTCTTTCTCATTTCTTAATTTTTCTAACCCTAGAGACCTCTCTTCACTCTCTCCCTCTCTTCTTCAAACGACAGCCGCCACCCATGGAGCCACCCACCCCATCTCCTTAAACCTTAACAACAATGGAAGAATACAACAAGATACAAAAACCCTAGATGAAAGACCTCCCAGCCGCCACCTTCTTCAAGAAAAAAAAACCCTAGCTAACCAAGAGGAGGTGCCAGCCACCGAGCCCACACAACAACACAGCCGTTGCTTATCTTCTTCAGTCACTAGTCCGTCGCCGGCCATCTCCCACCCCAACAGCCCGCCGGAAAAACAGAAACCACCACGACCATCGCTTCAGCCGCCGGTAACCCTAGAGGAGGAGAGACAGCCGCAAATCAGCTTCTCCAAAACAGACCAGTGACCCCTGACAGTTTCTTCTCCTTCGAAACCAGCCGTCACCTCCCTATTTTCAACCACTGGACTCGTCGGAAAACCCCATAGCCGCCGTTGAACCAGCTGTACCATCACCCATCACGCTTACACCAAACAACCACCCAACCCAACCCTTTTTACTTTCTACTCGTCTTTACCGGTCCCACCACAAAATTCGACCAACTGCTCACTCCACTGCCACTCTTCACTGCTCATACACACATAGAGTCAAAAATGGTGGCAAGATTGGTGTTCGTTTGAAAGAAAGCCAGGTTGATTCAATTTTGAGTCTATGTCGTTTGGTTTCGTTTGAGGTTGCCGGAAGTGTCGAGGTTCAGTTCGAGCAAATTTGCAGCATCTGGTTCGTTTCTTTTGCTGTTTTATTTCAGTTTTCCCTGCGAGTTCAATCATCGGAATTTTTATAAAATCGTAATATTTGGAGAGTCAAATACTTTGGAAATCAATTCAGGTTCATATGTTTTCCCATTTTTCTGTGTTGTTTGAACTTTTATGTTGATAAGCATAATTTGTTCTTGTTCTGTTTTTCTTCAGTAATTGTGATGATTACCTTTTTAGTTTTGATTGTAAATTGTATCTGAATTTCAGCAATTTCAATACTTTTGGTTTGATAGATTTTATTCTAGTCTTGATTTGATTCTGTTTATATTTAGTTTCAATTTCGATTGGTTGAGTATTAGTTGGATTTCCTATTAGTTTTTATCTCCTAGTTAGTATAATTTGGCATCTCAAATCTATTTTGGTATTGTTTGATTTTGTTTGAATGAACTAATACTTCTGTTGTTTTATTTAGTTTAGTTTTACTTGTTCATTCGATTTAGTGTTCATTTGCAATTCAATTAAGTGTAAGGTTTGGATATAGTTGAGTAGTGTAGTTGATTTAACTTTAAGTTAGATTTTAACTTAGGTTAGTTTGTTTGGTTGGGTTTGTAGTTGGGAAATTCAGGTTTCGAGCAGTTTGGGGGTCTGTTAATAGTGCTAATGTTGCATTACTGATTTTAATAATAGCATTAGAATAGTAATTTCAGTAATTTTAGGGGTAATATGAAAATTGAAAACTTAAATAATTATTTATGTTAAAGTATTTTATCCACTAAGCACTAATAATATTAAAATAGGGTATTGTTTAATACTTAGTGAGGAACAAGACATAGTGGCTTTGGAAGATGTTAAAAGAAGTAATTAAATATGTTGCCCATAACTTTTGAATTAATTAAGGAAAAGACAAGTGTTAGTGGGGAACCAAACAAGCAAGCATGGGGAACCAAACAAGTAAGCATGGGGATCTTTTAACTTAAATCAAGAAGTCATTTAGGGGGAGGGGGTCTGTTTTGAGCTATAAAGAGAGCATTAATCTGAAACAGCAGGGGATTCGAAAATATAGACAGAGATATTCCTACACACACAGAGATATCTGGAAAAAGAACTTTGAACTAAAAATACAGTGAGAGTAGGGAAGATAGACATAGGAATAAATAAAAATACACACACACATACACACTGTGTATACTGTTGCATAGTGGTCGGTTGGTTGCTGTTGTTCACGGGTTGTTGTTGTTGCTGTGCTACTGAGTTTGACTGTGGCGTATCTGCTGAGTGTTGGTTTAGATTACTGGTTTGGGGTCTGTTTTTGGTGTTTGCTTTGTTGGCTGAGCTGTGGACTGCCACTGCCTGGGTTGCTGAGTGTTTGGTTGTTTGTTGCTGTTGGTTATTGCTGTTGGTCTGTTGTCATTTGGCTTCATCGACTTAACTGATCTCCATTCTCTTGCTGTGTTGAATTCCAGGTATTTCACTACTGCCTGAAGCTGTAAACGTGAATTGAAGAAACAAAGTTTAGCTTATTGATTAGTTAAATACATGTATATTCATTAAAGAGAACTTGAGCATGTAATAGACTATATGGATTGCAATTATGTGAGCTTTATATTTCCATAGGCTATCATAGTAGAAGTGGTCTACTGGAAAGGTACTATGTAAGGGGTATACGGATCAGTGAATACATGTTAAAAAGAAAAATTTTCCATTATGTTAGTGGTGTTAATTTGATCAAGTTAAGAGTGCATGATAACCAACAATTAGTGTGAAAGTAAATAGAGTCATGATGATGGTAACTTGATCGAGGGTGATGAATTAGTAGTATCGTGTTCAATGTTCAATTAGTTAATTAAGTATGTAAATCCCGTTCTATCAATAGTCGCTTAAAAAGGGGAATCTGGACAATTGATATATCACTTCGTTGCTATTAGATTATCAATACACTTTAGTTCATGTATATCTACTATGATCTAGATCATTCACACAAAACTGATTATCAGTTAGATTGGGTTAAAATCTGAAGCATGTTCAATATTCTTTTCTTAAATAAAACAAAATTTTTGGGTAACTAATTAGCTTAACTAGTTTGAATACAAATTGGAATATTTTAAGAGCAAAGTAAAAAGGAAATTGCCTTCTGGCGTTTAATTTTGAGTCAAGGCTCTATTGAATGGCCCAAATGATAAAAACAAAAAATATAAAACTAGCAGGTAATGATAAACAATTAACATTTTTCTTTGTTGTTAAAGACAAAACAAGTAGAGAATATAGTTCATCTTAGGATTGGCCTTAATAATAATGAGATGAGCCTCGCCAAACGCAAATACACAATCGCGGGGCCCTCTAATCAGTTGTTATAAGAAGCATAGACTTGGAAGGACCGTCTAGTGAATTTCACGATCTTTTCCCAAAGTTAAATAGACGATAGACTCTTTAGGCCCGATTTGAAATAAAATTACTTTCCTGAATACGGGTGTGCATTTATGTGACCCAAATCTTACTCTCGGCGAAACTGAAATACACTAGAGTCGCAGGCGTACTGGTTACGGTGCGGCTCGAAATGTGTTTTCGTAACGTCGCAATTCTTCTAAAAAATAAGAGCGGAGCATTAAAAGCACATAGTTAAAATATATATAAAGAAATTAGATAAAAGCAAAAAAATTGCGGTTGAGCGACCGTGCTAAAACCACGGAATCCGGGAGTGCCTAACACCTTCTCCCGGGTTAACAGAATTCCTTATCCAGGTTTCTAGTTTCGTAGATTGTATTACGGAGTCATGAATTTCCTCGGTTCGGGATTAAACCGGTGACTTGGGACACCATTATTTTCCCAAGTGGCGACTCTGAATTAAATAAGTTGATCCCGTTTCGATTGTCCTTTAATTGGAAAAACTCCCTCGCGCTCTCGCGGGTGCGTAAAAAGGAGGTGTGACAGCTCTGGCGACTCTGCTGGGGATTAAACCTCTGAACTTCGGTTCGGGGTCTAAGAATTCGAGCTCAGTTAAATTGTTGTTTTGTCTATATCTGATTTCATTATATATTTTGATTAATGTGCTACATGTCTACCGCTTTGATAATAGTTGCACTGTAGATACAAACTGCTATATGTCTACCGCTTTGATATTACGTGAACTGTATATAAAACTGTGCCGCAAACCCTTCACTTCTCACCCCCGGGATGTGCTCACTGGTTGAGACTCCTTATTCTGTTAGTGTCATACCCCGAAATAATAAAGAGGCTCGGAAAGTTTCTAAGCCGGCTGGCCTTTTGGTTCCCGGAAAGGAGCTCCTTCCTCAGCCCGAGTTGTCCGCTTGGGTACACAGTCTAGAACACATACCCAGGTTTTGAACTTAGAATAACGTGACTTCATGCCGGATCCCTAGTAGGAAACGCTTATTTGCATCACGTTACATTTGACTTAGGGGACTCAACACAGGGGTTGGGTCCGTCTAGGACAGGTGACCCAGTAATCAAAGACCGAGCATATTATATGTTGCATTTATTTATCATGTATTATTATGATAATTGGTTAAATTCCTGAAAAAAAATAGAATTTTGGAATAGAAAAATATCAAAAATATTGACGAAATGCCGTCGAAAAATTTGAAAATTTGAAAAATAGAAAGAGCAATTTTGTTGAAATAATTGGTCATAAAATAATCTGACCGAACTACGCAGGTTTGATTCTCGCCACTAGGTGGGATACGTAGGCAACCCTCATCGGGTCCAACCACCCCTTTAAAAAATAAAAAAATATGTGTTTAATTTTGTCAATAAAATCAAAGTGATGCCGTTTTTGCAAATAGCCGAATGTTCCGAAAGGACGCCGGAAGGCTGTTTTTGCAAAAATAGCCATTTTGAATTTTTATAAATAATTTTTGGGCACAACCTTGAAATATTCCCTCGCGGAAATGTTGAAAGGTCGTAGCCGCAAAATCAAGTTTGGGTTACCACCCCTTTTAAAAAATCAAAAAAAAAAAAAAATGTCGAAATTTTAGTTTTCAATAAAATCAAAGTGATGCTGTTTTTGAAAATAGCCGAATGTTCCGAAAGGACGCCGGAAGGCCGTTTTTGCAAAAATAGCCACTTTGAATCATTTTTAATAATTTGCAGCCACAGCCTTGAAATATTCCTTGTGGAAATGTTGCAAGGCCATAGCCGCAAAATCAAGTCCGGGTTCACACCCCTTTTGCAAAAACAACCAAAAAGTATCAAATTTTTGATTTTGTTATAAATAAGTCGGGTGATGTTATTCTTGCTCAAAATATGCCGAATGTCCCTCAAAGGACACCGGAAGGCCGTTTTTGCAAGAATAGCCACTTTGAGTCATCGTAAATAATTTTGGACACAGCCTTGAAATATTCCCTCGCGGAAATGTTGAAAGGTTGTATCCGCAAAAATTAAGTTTGAGTCATCACTCAACTTTTCAAAAAATATCCATTTTATCAAATAAGCCATTACATGGCCGGAATTTTGCTGAAATAGCCGTATTTTTGCATTTTTAACTTCCTCAGTCTTGTGTTGGCCTGTGTCGGTGCTGAACGATGCCCCATAGGCCCCATGATAAAATTTTGAATTTGCATCTTCTTAAATAAAATTTTGCAAAAAGAGCCACTTTGTCTAAATAAGCCATTATATGGCCAATTTATGAAAAAATAGTTTTGTGTTGGTTTATGGCGATGCCGAACGATGCCCCATGAGCCACAGGATTAAAAAAAAAAAAAAAAAAAAAAAAAAAAAACGACATATGGTTTTGCTGAAATGGCCACATTTGGCATTTAAACTTTCTCAGTCTTGTGTTGGCCTGTGTCGCTGCTGAACGATGCCCCATGAGCCTTAAGATGAAAAGTTTCGAATTTGTAGCCTCTTAAATAAAATTTTGCAAAAATAGCCGCTTTGTCAAATAAGCCATTACATGGCCAATTTTGTAAAAATAGTCATTTTGTCAAAAAAAAGCCATTATGTGGCCAATTTTGTAGAAATAGTCATAAGTGACACCAAAAATATTCTTATTCTTGTAGAAATCTCCTACACAAGTTTGTAGTTGGAGTCGGCTTGTACAATTTTTATTCAAAAAAAAAAAATAATAATCAAATAAACATCTCTTTATTTCTTGCATTAATTTGCAAGAACTACGCTCGGTCTGATTCATGCGGGGTCATGATACGTAGGCAATCCACATAGGATTCGACCATTTCCATAACCAAAAAAAAAAATGAAAAAAAAACTACAAAAGAAAAAAAGAGGAAAAATGAAAAAACCACAAAAAGGGAAAAAGAAAAGAAAGATAGAAAGATAGAAAAGAAAAAGAAGAATGATCAATAAGCGGGATACCTTAATGCTGACATGCTGGCTTCGTTTTGTTGTGTCCATTTTCAGAAAGGTGGTTGGTTGTGGTTCTAAAATAACTCTTCCCTATAAGACAAAGTCGGAGGACAATGGCAGATAATCTCAAGACTGAGTGGGTTGATACCGATATCCGACAACAGCTGGTTGAACGGAACCACGGGTTAGTAGAAGAAGTCAAGATATTGAGACAACATGTGGCTGACATGTATCGGGCATGGATGGACGGGAAAGCACCACCCCCGCCACCACCTAGCTTCCTGGACTCTGTCCTTACCCGTACACCGAACCCGATGCCAGATGATCCCTCACACTCTCCATATGTACCCACCTATCACAGCTTTTCCAGCCGCTCGAGTAGCTCAATTACTCGTCCCCCAGCTACGTTTTCACAACGCTACTCCCGTCCCCAACGCCACTACTCTCCAAGGGACACCCAAAATCGTACTTCACCTTCCAGGTACTCAGCTCCACAAAAGGCCTACCAACCCCCACGAACATACCGGAAACCCCCCGGGTCAGGTTTCAGGCCAAATAAGGCGTTTAGGGAGGAAAGGTTGCTGAAGCGAGAAAAGGCGCTCACCCCTATCGGAGAGTCCTATGCAAGTCTGTTTGAAAAGTTAAAACATGTCGGCCTGATTACGCCGCTCCCCGGATACACTCCCGATCCACGTGCAAGAAGCTTCGATCCTATTGCACGATGTGCATACCATTCCAATGTCAGAGGGCACGATATTGAGAGTTGCCGTACCTTGAAAAAGGAAATAGAAAGAATGATTCAAAAAGGGTGGTTGATTGTGGTCAATGATGATGACATGGGACACACAAATCCTCTGGGGGGTGTATTGACTGGAGCTAAAAATGTTGAAGCAGATGGCAGCCTTGGCAATATTGACGCAGAACTTAGTGGCTAAAATGTTGTGCTTGGTAATCGGGAAGATACTCCATCTTTTGATCAGCTAGATGGAGCTTTGGTGGTTCGTTTTTGTCGTCATTTTGTTGTCCGAGTTATTTTCAGGGTTTTCTTGTGGTCAAACCCTTTTGTCCTAGCAGTTTGCTTTGGTCTTGCCCAGTTTTGTTTCAGGGCCGTACTCTAGTTTGTTTTGCTTGTTTTGTCATTGAACCATTTCGTCATTAGTTTAATGAAGCTTTCGGCCTTTTGTTACTTCCGGTCATTTTATTTGTTTAGTTCTTTTACCCTTTAGATTTGTCTTGTGCTCAAACGCCGAATCTAGTGACACGACATGCGCACACATAATTATGGCTTAATTCTAAAAGTTAATCATTAAGCAATTGGAAGATGATCGGGTCATCTAAAGGAAACAAAAACAACTTGAGACTATTTGGATCCCGAGTCATCTGAAACCGGGGCAACTAAAAAGGAAACAGTTAAAGGCAAGCTGGCCAAATCGACGTGGGGTCATTCACAATAATGAAAATGAGAGTGTTGTCCAACTGTGCTTTAAAGATATGACGAATGTTAATCGTGTTGTTTACACTTGGCATGTTTTGAAGATTGGAATGACGAAGGCATTTTGTTCTGCTATCTAAACACTTTATCCTTCGTTAACCCTTCGAACCTTATTTTGATTTCTTTCATACCCCTCCTTCAGGAATCGGTACCAAAATTAGAAACACAAATGGGGAAGATAAAGAAAGAAAAAAGAGAAAAACAAAAGCAACCAAAAAGGAACGAAAAAGAAAAAAAAATAAAAAAAAAAAAAAAAAAAAAAAAAAAAAAAAAAACTTGAAAAAGAGGAATTGGGAACTACGTTTGACCTGATTCCTTAAAGAGGATACGTAGGCGCTTCACAGCTCGGTCATAGTGTAAATAAAGAAATAAAAATCCCCAAGTAAAAAACTGGGGCAAAGAAAAATTGTGTTTATTGTAAATAAATTTAGGTCCGAAGGTTGTAAATGTTGAACCCAAAATTGATTTTGTTTTGAGCCTTCAATACCCTTTCTTTCTAGCCCTATCCAAATCCCACATTACGGTCCAAAGAAAGACCTTCCGATCAGTCTTCAAAAGATGCCGCGTCAGGCGAGGGATAGAGTCCTATCATAATATAACACGCTGATTCTCAACAGAAAAGACGCTGATTCTCAGCAGAAAGGAAATACGAGAGAGTCTTGGCGGTGACACCCCAATCCCCAGCTAAAAGTGATACAAATGAGAGAGTCTTACCGGTGAAAACCTTCACAGGCACCATAAGACGACGAAAGCTGAGAGAAAATCAAAATGAGAGAGGCTTGAAAGTGAAAACCCTTCGGGCACTACAAGTCGAATAAAGGTGATAATCGGATGGAAATCACGAGACAGAAATCGTGAAAGGAAATTAACGACGGAGGATAGGCCATATGTGCATGTCATGACCAGTAGAGTTGGTATTCGCGTTTGATAAGTTTTTATAGATATTTCTTGCTAGAGAGTCATTTTCTTTTTTCCTTTGTCTTCTATTTTGGTTCTTTTTATCTTTCTCATTTTCATCAAAAATTCCCCATCAAAGTTTGTCTAGTCAGAACAAGTGAGAAATGACTTCAAAACTTGCCACCAACTTTCCAATTATTATGCAAAGCAAGGAAATGCCATTGACGGCAGAGAAGTAGGGTGCGAAGAAGATTATTAAACTGGGGCAGAAAATTTTCTTTTCAGTTTGAAAATTTTCTGGAAGTCAATACCCACTTGGGGAAGAAGGAAAGTCTTAAGGGAAATGGTCTTCGAACTAGTGCCATCCTCAACAACCTTCAAGAAGAGCGAAACACCAATTTCGAGGAAATCTACCGGTAGTGTTATCTTCAGCAAGTTCCGAGGTGGTCGGACAACACAGAGTGGTAAAGGAAGAAAGGAAATCTCATCTTCAACAAAATAACCCCCAACAAGTTGAGAAACACAGAAAGGGGAAGGGATAAATGGAAAAACCCATCCCCAGCAGGAACATCATCTCCAGCAAATGAAATCATTCCCCTACAAGTTTTGGGAACCCCGAGCGAGGGAAAGGAGAAAAGGAAAAACCACCCCACATGAGCGGCACAACCGCTCACAATGTTTTGAACTAATAAATTTTCTTTGATTTGAAACAGGGAAAGAAAGTGCTATTGATAGCAGAAAATCATGCCACAAGGAAGAACACCAATACTGGGGCAGAAAATTTTCCGCCGTTGTTGAAAATTTTCTCGGAGAAACGAGGAAGGCAATTCAAGATGACGTGTCAGGTTTGTCCACCTTCAAATAGGATGTTGCAGGTTTGTCCACCTTCGAACAGGACGTCTCAGGTTTGTTCACTTTCATACATAGGATAGGAGTGTTCACCCTCGAATAGAATACGACGGGAGTATTCGCCCTCGAATAGAATACGATGGGAGTATTCGCCCTCGAATAGAATACGATGGGAGTATTCGCCCTCGAATAGAATACGATGGGAGTATTCGCCCTCGAATAGAATACGATGGGAGTATTCGCCCTCGAATAGAATACGATGGGAGTATTCGCCCTCGAATAGAATACGATGGGAGTATCCGCCCTCAAATAGGATACGATGGGAGTATTCGCCCTCAAATAGAATACGATGGGAGTATCCGCCCTCGAATAGGATACGATGGGAGTATTCGCCCTCGAATAGATTACGATGGGACTATTCGCCCTCGAAAAGGATATTTTACGTTTGTTTTATTTTACATTGTCCTTTGCATATTTCATAAATTATTGCCAGAATGCATTTTTAATTCAAAAGTTGCTACTAAAAGCAGGCGCCTACCTGTATAACAAAAGGCAAGTCTTCAGTCTTTACATTGCAGGTCTTGAAACCAGTAACCCGACATAAAGCAGAGGGTTACAACAAGAGATCCCAGCACAAATTCAAGCGTATGAGTCAAAGGAAATGAGGGGATGAAGGAAAATTTTCCCAGCATCATTATCCTCAGCAGGCAAGTAAACAGTTCTAAAGATATCCCCAGCAGTCAGGAGGGAAAGCAACACGACCCAGGAGGAAAGCAGTTCCGAAACAAGGTGATTTAGGAGAAATGATGGCTCAAGAGTCGATGCAGCAAGAATGAAATGGTACAAGAAGAGAGGAATGGCGATTTATTTTCAAAAGATGTTGAAGTCAGGAGCCCGCCTGAAGAGAGGAATGGCGTTTTATTTTCTAAGTTGGTGTTGAAGTCAGGAGCCCGCCTGAAGAGAGGAATGGCGACTTATTTTCAAAAGATGTTGTTGAAGTCAGGAGCCCGCCTGAAGAAAGGAATGGCGATTTATTTTCAAAAAGATGTTGTTGAAGTCAGGAGCCCGCCTGAAGAGAGGAATGGCGTTTAATTTTCAGAGTTGATGTTGAAGTAAGGAGCCCGCCTGAAGAGAGGAATGGCGTTTAATTTTCCGAAAAGATGTTGAAGTCAGGAGCCCGCCTGAAGAGAGGAATGGCGATTTATTTTCAAAAGATGTCGAAGTCGTGAGCCCGCCCGAAGAGAGGAATGGCGTTTTATTTTCTAAGTTGATGTCGAAGTCGGAGCCCGCCCGAAGAGAGGAATGGCGACTTATTTTCAAAAGATGTTGTCGAAGTCGGGAGCCCGCCCGAAGAGAGGAATGGCGATTTATTTTCAAAAGATGTTGTTGAAGTCGGGAGCCCGCCCGAAGAGAGGAATGGCGATTTATTTTCAAAAGTTGATGTTGAAGTCAGGAGCCCGCCTGAAGAGAGGAATGGCGTTTAATTTTCCGAAAAGATGTTGAAGTCAGGAGCCCGCCTGAAGAGAGGAATGGTGATTTATTTTTAAAAGATGTTGAAGTCAGGAGCCCGCCTGAAGAGAGGAATGGCGTTTTATTTTCTAAGTTGATGTTGAAGTCAGGAGCCCGCCGAAGAGAGGAATGGCGATTTATTTCCAAAAAGATGTTGAAGTCAGGAGCCCGCCTGAAGAGAGGAATGGCGTTTTATTTTCCAAGTTGATGATTGAAGTCAGGAGCCCGCCTGAAGAGAGGAATGGCGATTTATTTTCAAAAGATGTTGAAGTCAGGAGCCCGCCTGAAGAGAGGAATGGCGTTTTATTTTCTAAGTTGATGTTGAAGTCAGGAGCCCGCCTGAAGAATGGAGTGGCAATTCACTTTCGAAGTTGTGTGGGGAAAGCAGCAGAATGTAACAGGAATCCCCAGCATGAATCCAAGTTCAAAATCAGAAGGAAGGCAACAAGGATCAGAAGGATAGATTCAGGCTTCGAAGTAGAATAGTTCGACGATCACAAAGAAAGGACCAAGGGTCGGAGTTCGGCAATCAAGATAGGCCGAAACAACAATTGTCGAAAGAGAAGAAGCATGTGAAGAAACATCAGAACCAGCAGGATGGCAGGGAACATGACAGGATCAAGTTAAAAGGGATAGATAAGAATTTGCAATACTGTAACTTAGTCTAGCTTCTTATTTTGTTTAGCACGGCGTAATAAGGAGATTGGTTAAGCAGTGGCAACAGCAGCAACAACAGTAACAGCAAGATCACAGCAGTCATGGTAGCCCCAGCTACCAAAACTTCCCGAACTACATTGACCTGATTCCCTTTTAGCCAGGGATATGTAGGAGACCTTCTGAGGCAAAGGTTCGGTCAAACTTTTCCAAAAAATGCTTTATACGGAGTGTTCAAACGGGCAAAAATCGCTCGTATACGCTCACTTATCTTTGCACGAAAACTCTTCGTGTTTCCGAGCAAAGAGGGCAGCTGTGAGCACGTGATTTTTGCCCTATATGAGAATTACTCCCAAAAAATTCAAAATAAAAGAGTTTTTGTGTTGTTGGCAATTATTGTGGATTTTGGGTTATTTTCTATTATTGTTCGCGTTTGTGTGCGCATGTTTATTTGTTAAAATAAGAAAATACCAAAAAAAAAAAATATCGCATTTGCATTCATAGGATTTAATTCTACCGCTAGGATTTACAAAATGAAGAATGAAACTCACGAAATAGTATATTTCGCATTTTTAATATTTAATGTCAATTGTGTGATTTTTCGTTTCATGTGATGTTTAATTATTTGTGATAATTATTACATAGAGTTAATTAATATTTTTGGTCAAGAATTAATTTAGGATTGTATTTTTGTAATATAATTTAAAGTTTAGTTTTAAAATTAGGAAATGAAAATGAAGAGCAATTCGGACCAGGCCAAGTGTCCAAAAGCCCAAACCATTTAACTTTCTACCCATACCCACGCCCAACCCGACCCGGTCCGAAATAACCAAACCCCCCCTTCTTTTCTTTCTCATTTCTTAATTTTTCTAACCCTAGAGACCTCTCTTCACTCTCTCCCTCTCTTCTTCAAACGACAGCCGCCACCCATGGAGCCACCCACCCCATCTCCTTAAACCTTAACAACAATGGAAGAATACAACAAGATACAAAAACCCTAGATGAAAGACCTCCCAGCCGCCACCTTCTTCAAGAAAAAAAAACCCTAGCTAACCAAGAGGAGGTGCCAGCCACCGAGCCCACACAACAACACAGCCGTTGCTTATCTTCTTCAGTCACTAGTCCGTCGCCGGCCATCTCCCACCCCAACAGCCCGCCGGAAAAACAGAAACCACCACGACCATCGCTTCAGCCGCCGGTAACCCTAGAGGAGGAGAGACAGCCGCAAATCAGCTTCTCCAAAACAGACCAGTGACCCCTGACAGTTTCTTCTCCTTCGAAACCAGCCGTCACCTCCCTATTTTCAACCACTGGACTCGTCGGAAAACCCCATAGCCGCCGTTGAACCAGCTGTACCATCACCCATCACGCTTACACCAAACAACCACCCAACCCAACCCTTTTTACTTTCTACTCGTCTTCACCGGTCCCACCACAAAATTCGACCAACTGCTCACTCCACTGCCACTCTTCACTGCTCATACACACATAGAGTCAAAAATGGTGGCAAGATTGGTGTTCGTTTGAAAGAAAGCCAGGTTGATTCAATTTTGAGTCTATGTCGTTTGGTTTCGTTTGAGGTTGCCGGAAGTGTCGAGGTTCAGTTCGAGCAAATTTGCAGCATCTGGTTCGTTTCTTTTGCTGTTTTATTTCAGTTTTCCCTGCGAGTTCAATCATCGGAATTTTTATAAAATCGTAATATTTGGAGAGTCAAATACTTTGGAAATCAATTCAGGTTCATATGTTTTCCCATTTTTCTGTGTTGTTTGAACTTTTATGTTGATAAGCATAATTTGTTCTTGTTCTGTTTTTCTTCAGTAATTGTGATGATTACCTTTTTAGTTTTGATTGTAAATTGTATCTGAATTTCAGCAATTTCAATACTTTTGGTTTGATAGATTTTATTCTAGTCTTGATTTGATTCTGTTTATATTTAGTTTCAATTTCGATTGGTTGAGTATTAGTTGGATTTCCTATTAGTTTTTATCTCCTAGTTAGTATAATTTGGCATCTCAAATCTATTTTGGTATTGTTTGATTTTGTTTGAATGAACTAATACTTTTGTTGTTTTATTTAGTTTAGTTTTACTTGTTCATTCGATTTAGTGTTCATTTGCAATTCAATTAAGTGTAAGGTTTGGATATAGTTGAGTAGTGTAGTTGATTTAACTTTAAGTTAGATTTTAACTTAGGTTAGTTTGTTTGGTTGGGTTTGTAGTTGGGAAATTCAGGTTTCGAGCAGTTTGGGGGTCTGTTAATAGTGCTAATGTTGCATTACTGATTTTAATAATAGCATTAGAATAGTAATTTCAGTAATTTTAGGGGTAATATGAAAATTGAAAACTTAAATAATTATTTATGTTAAAGTATTTTATCCACTAAGCACTAATAATATTAAAATAGGGTATTGTTTAATACTTAGTGAGGAACAAGACATAGTGGCTTTGGAAGATGTTAAAAGAAGTAATTAAATATGTTGCCCATAACTTTTGAATTAATTAAGGAAAAGACAAGTGTTAGTGGGGAACCAAACAAGCAAGCATGGGGAACCAAACAAGTAAGCATGGGGATCTTTTAACTTAAATCAAGAAGTCATTTAGGGGGAGGGGGTCTGTTTTGAGCTATAAAGAGAGCATTAATCTGAAACAGCAGGGGATTCGAAAATATAGACAGAGATATTCCTACACACACAGAGATATCTGGAAAAAGAACTTTGAACTAAAAATACAGTGAGAGTAGGGAAGATAGACATAGGAATAAACAAAAATACACACACACATACACACTGTGTATACTGTTGCATAGTGGTCGGTTGGTTGCTGTTGTTCTCGGGTTGTTGTTGTTGCTGTGCTACTGAGTTTGACTGTGGCGTATCTGCTGAGTGTTGGTTTAGATTACTGGTTTGGGGTCTGTTTTTTTGGTGTTTGCTTTGTTGGCTGAGCTGTGGACTGCCACTGCCTGGGTTGCTGAGTGTTTGGTTGTTTGTTGCTGTTGGTTATTGCTGTTGGTCTGTTCATTTGGCTTCATCGACTTAACTGATCTCCATTCTCTTGCTGTGTTGAATTCCAGGTATTTCACTACTGCCTGAAGCTGTAAACGTGAATCGAAGAAACAAAGTTTAGCTTATTGATTAGTTAAATACATGTATATTCATTAAAGAGAACTTGAGCATGTAATAGACTATATGGATTGCAATTATGTGAGCTTTATATTTCCATAGGCTATCATAGTAGAAGTGGTCTACTGGAAAGGTACTATGTAAGGGGTATACGGATCAGTGAATACATGTTAAAAAGAAAAATTTTCCATTATGTTAGTGGTGTTAATTTGATCAAGTTAAGAGTGCATGATAACCAACAATTAGTGTGAAAGTAAATAGAGTCATGATGATGGTAACTTGATCGAGGGTGATGAATTAGTAGTATCGTGTTCAATGTTCAATTAGTTAATTAAGTATGTAAATCCCGTTCTATCAATAGTCGCTTAAAAAGGGGAATCTGGACAATTGATATATCACTTCGTTGCTATTAGATTATCAATACACTTTAGTTCATGTATATCTACTATGATCTAGATCATTCACACAAAACTGATTATCAGTTAGATTGGGTTAAAATCTGAAGCATGTTCAATATTCTTTTCTTAAATAAAACAAAATTTTTGGGTAACTAATTAGCTTAACTAGTTTGAATACAAATTGGAATATTTTAAGAGCAAAGTAAAAAGGAAATTGCCTTCTGGCGTTTAATTTTGAGTCAAGGCTCTATTGAATGGCCCAAATGATAAAAACAAAAAATATAAAACTAGCAGGTAATGATAAACAATTAACATTTTTCTTTGTTGTTAAAGACAAAACAAGTAGAGAATATAGTTCATCTTAGGATTGGCCTTAATAATAATGAGATGAGCCTCGCCAAACGCAAATACACAATCGCGGGCCCCTCTAATCAGTTGTTATAAGAAGCATAGACTTGGAAGGACCGTCTAGTGAATTTCACGATCTTTTCCCAAAGTTAAATAGACGATAGACTCTTTAGGCCCGATTTGAAATAAAATTACTTTCCTGAATACGGGTGTGCATTTATGCGACCCAAATCTTACTCTCGGCGAAACTGAAATGCATTAGAATCGCAGGCGTACTGGTTACGGTGCGGCTCGAAATGTGTTTTCGTAACGTCGCAATTCTTCTAAAAATAAGAGCGGAGCATTAAAAGCACATAGTTAAAAATATATAAAAGAATCAGATAGAAACAAAAAATGGCAATTGAGCGATCGTGCTAAAACCACGGAATCCGGGAGTGCCTAACACCTTCTCCCGGGTTAACAGAATTCCTTATCCAGGTTTCTAGTTTCGTAGACTGTATTACAGAGTCATAAATTTCCTCGGTTCGGGATTAAACCGGTGACTTGGAACACCATTATTTTCCCAAGTGGCGACTCTGAAATTTAATAAATTGATCCCGTCTCGATTGTCCTTTAATCGGAAAAACTCCTTTGCACCCTTGCGGGTGCGTAAAAAGGAGGTGTGACAAGTACTTCCTTTTCAATTTCACATACTTCATGATTGAGTTTCCCGTCTTTGACTTCTTTAATAAGTCTCTTAAGTTCATTCATATTTTTTAGACTTCTTTAGAGTTGAATCATGAATACCATGTTATTCATTGCATCTTTCACAGTTATAAGATCATACCTCTCTGGTTTCACCCCGTGCCATGAAAATCTTTTTTGTTTTCTTCATCTGAATTGTCCTCATCTGTCGAGCCTCCTGAGGATTTGTTTATTTCATTCTCCAGAATTGTCATGAAGTAGAGATTTCCTATTTCTTCATGACCTGAGGTGTATTCATCACTTCAGCTTTCGAAGTATTTATTCTTGTTAAAACCTCTAGAGATCTTTCTCTTTAGTTTTGGGCACTCTGCTTGAATATGCCCTAATCTACCACATTCGTAGCATTTTCCATCGTTCTTTTCTTATTCATTGTATTGCCTCGATTGTCTTGGTGGAATTCTTCCTTTATTTGTGTTCCAGATTCTTCTCATTAGTCCATCCATGTTTCTTGATATCATAGAGATTTCTTCTTGTAAAGCTTCAGGATCATCGTCAATTTTTTTTTCCAGCTGTTTCAGTTGATGCTTTAAATGCGATTGTTTTCTTTTTCTCTTCTTGATTGTTTTTCTTCAGATGCGTACTTTCAAAGGCTATGAGTTCTCCTATTTCTTTATCATAGGATAGTTTGTTCAGATCTTAAGATTCTAGTGTGAAGACTTTGGTCTGCCAGGTAGTTGGCAAACTTCTTAGAAATTTTCTCACTTGTTCACCGCAGTATAGGGATTGCAAAATGCCTTTAGATCGCTAACTATTTTGCTGAATCTGGCAAACATTTCTTCAATAGATTCTTCTTTCTTTCACTGAGAAGAGTTCGTAGTTTTGAACTAGCATGTTGATATGTGTTTCCTTAACCTTGCTGGTTCCCTCATATGTAACCTCAAGCTTGTCCCACATTTCTTTAGCTGTGTCACAGCTTGAGATTTTCTCATACTCTTCACCGCTTATGGCATTATAAAGCAAATTTCATGCTTTGTTGTTGAGTTGTACCACTTCCAGTTGCTCTTTTGTGTAAGAATCAATATCTTCAGTGTCAGGGAGTAGTGGAGTCGCATCAGGTAGGGGATAATTTTCCTTTTTGATAACTCTCCAAACTTTGACATCAAAATCCTTGGTAAAGATCTCCATTCTCATGTTCCAACATGAGAAATGTTCTCCATTGAAGTATGGTGATCTAACTTGCGAAGTACCTTCCTGGAAGAGAGCAGCTATAATAACTTGATTTGCCATGATCTTTTCTCACGAGTTGTTAGGCAAAATAAAATTGTGAACCCTTCTCTGATACCAATTGAAAGTACAATAGGGGGAGGGTGAATTGTATATTTTTAAACTTTATCAATTTATTAGTTGACTAGTTAAGCAATTGGTCAACCAGATATGGTAATTCAGCAGATATAATAACATAATGGAATTGCATATAAATAAATATAGGAATTACAGACACCGAAATTTTATACTGGTTCGGATTCAATGTGAATTCTAATCCAGTCCCCCTGAGCTGCAAGAGAGTTATTTTCAGTAAATATTTCTTCGAGTATAGTAGATATGACTTGATACTACAGATTCTCTAACACACGTTTTCCTTTTTGATACAAAGCCTCACCAGTGTTACACTCTCATTTCTTTCTCTAGCTTGTTACACAACAGATCTTAGGGAACTACAATGTTTATTTATAGTAGAATAAAGAGAGGGTTTTTGGTGTGATCAAAGTATATTTCACTAAAGTGTAAGGCTATGTATAAATACTTTGATGTTGATCAATGCTTGACAACCCAAAAGATTTGATCCTTGGAAGGAAATTGATTTTTTCCAAGAATAAGGTAGTTACACGTTGCTTCTTCTTGATTTCCTTTCTTGAGAAAATGTAACTAGTAAAGACATGTTCCTTGAATGTTGGTTCTTTCCAGAATTAGTCGCATACCAATCTCTTCAGGATCTTCGACTTTCCAAATGATGCCCTTGATTTGTGCCTTAACTTTAGGAGGATCTTTGACTCTCCAAAGTTAGTCGCGAGCTTGATTCTCTCTATTGCAGCTGATTGATATTTCATGCTTATTGATTGATTTGATAGGATTCTTCCCAGATTCATAAATCCTTTCCTTAGTAAGCCAGATTTGTTGATCTTATTGTTGAGCCTTGATTTATTTCTTCCCTTATATGTCAGAATTTATTCCAACAGTCTTATAGTATCCTCTTGACTCCTTGTAATTAATTTCCTGCATATGTATATTATTTTCATCATTAAAATTATATCTAACACCTTTATTTCCATACCGCGCCACCGGCCGATTAGTTGCGCTTAAAGGCCATATTAATTCCAACTTCTTATTGGGAGGGGGGGGGGAAGGTGTGCGGTGTAACATATATATTACTATATCCTGTTCTCTTGAGGCCATTGCTGATATTAAAGTTTGCTTTTCTGCCTAAGGCGAACATTTGTTTTACTAAAAGATGTCTTTTATGTTAAATTTTTTAGGGTCAATAATCATCATTATTGTTAAAAATACATGAAAATCATGGGGAGATAAGGTTTTTAATACCAATAAAGAGAAAAATATTATGTGATTTATGTTTCTTCGACTTACACCTTTGTAGGTAGAGTTATTTAATACTTTTGTTAGTAGTAAATTATAATTACTCGATAAACAGACACCAGCCTTAGAAGTGCACTATATCCAGTAATAGAATTTTTATTTTTATATTTCAGAAGATAGAGGAGTATTTAGTTGGGCGGAGTTTCATATGGGATTGTGGGCTTTTTATACGAAGTATGATGGATGGATGGACTTAATTAGGTTAAGATGGGCGTAAAGTAGATCCAATTGAATACATTTTCATATACAATTTTTACCTACTTATACTATATATCAAGCCTTATTATCATCAATTTTTAAGGTTTGTATCTATTACATTTAAGCATACCAAATTACCATTTATATAGCATAATTCAAATTAAGGTTATAATTATTGTTTCATTTATACTATGCGTGATTTTAGGAGGGTATATTTTCCAATTTTAGTTTACCCGCCTCTCTCTCCTCCCACCCCCACACCCCCTCAAAGATTAATATAATCCTTGAGACAAATATCAATTATTCTATGAGTCCAAACACTATTTTTTCAGTTATATTCTATGAGTCCATTAGTAAAGGCATCATTTGTCACAAGAAAAAAATTAAGTATATTCTATGAGTCCAAACACTATTTTTTGAATCCAAACCGTTATTTACACATTTCTTATCATATAGCTACCTGCAATTACTAGTAATAACGGATAATAGATCCATTATTCAAACCAAAATGAGCAGGACAAAACATAACCGAACAATTAAATTTGTTTCCTTATGCCTACTTTCCCCTTTAAAAAGTAATTTTTAGACTCATAGAATATAATTCTTGAGACAGATGCAAAAAAAGTTTGTCAATGGAGGAACATGACACCATACCCTCTACTAGTACGTCGTGATGGAAGATAATAAAGTTGACAGTGTGAGTGCAATTGTAGTTTATTTGTAATTTGTTTTGTAAAAATTTTGTAGATGAAGAGCAAATTTTATTGTCAACTTTTTTTTGACATAAGATTGTAGTTTAGTTGTAGTATAAATGCAGTAATTTTGTATATACTCTTAAAAATAATACAACTTTAGACAATACTTAAACTGATTTGTAATTTATTTGTAGAAATTATATCTACAAGATATCTACAAACTGAATACATTGAATTTTAATATCTCAATTCTCATTTCAATTATAGCATAATAGGCATTTTCAACATAATTATAGAAGATTTGTAGAAGTTTTAGTCTTTCTAATCTACAATTCATCTATAATATATGTACAATTCTACAATTTAACTACAATTTATCTACAATTTCTGGAAATATGTCTTCTTCTTCTTCTTTTTTGAGTTTGAATCTGAAATTCAGTCAAAACCAAGTCTAATCTTCACCAAAACCCCTCAAAATTGAGATATAAACTCCTAAACATATTTCAGATTATTTACAACAATACTCAATCCAAATAAATAATGATTTTGAAAACCCAAATTTGAATTCAAAGCTTTCAAGCTTTGTAATGGTTATCAATTGTGGAAAATGTATGGAAGAACAGATTTTTTCAACTTTGAGTTGTTGAAACTCGAAATTGAATTGTTCGTTCTTTTTTTCGAGAATTTGAATTATAGTTCTAGAGAAAAATACGTAGATGAGAAATCTCCTTTTCCTTATTAAAAATTAAATTCAATGTAGAATCAATTAACATCAAGATTATTTCCTTAATTTTAGCCCATTTTTAGGGAATATTTTTCCCTTTTAATGCCTCATAATCGAATGATACAAAATTTGTAGGTAAAATGTGGACTGGGCGGGTAATTAACAAACTATGCACATTTAGGATAATAAGGTTTCATATATGGTATAGGTAGTTAAAAATCCTTTTTCATTTAAGAGGCCCAAATTCCATGTGAAAAATGAGATGAAGAAGGATGATCATTGTGGAGTAGGATTTTTTGTTTCTTCTTGATTGCCGGACATCACCATGGCGCCGAAGCCACAATTCTACTAGTTGAAGATTAAACTTGTCTAATAATCCAAAATTAGAAATTGTGAATAATTAAGTCACCAAAATCATAGATTTCTCTTTTAATTATTACTAGATTCTTTGTGTGTGGGCCTGTTGAAAGCTCTAAAGAAACTGGAATGAAGACCGGAAAGTTATCAAGGCAAAAATTGCTTATGACAAATTTTCTAGAACCACTTGGATGTCAATATATTGCTGGAAATATACCTCGTTAAAGCTGAACTTTAGACACCCTTATTCCGTAGTTAACCCAAATTTAAGTGGCGGACTCAGTTTTTTTCTCCACCAATTGTTGTTTTGTATATTTGAATCATGTCTAGCAGGCCAGCTCCATTATCAAAGCAGCGTCAGAGAATTTAATTTTTTTTAAAGTATTATGTACTGTGTTTTGCAATCAATTTAGAAACCGTTTGATCTATAAAAGGCTGTGGTAGGTTATCTAATTTTTCTTTTATTTTATAAATTTAACCTAAGTGTTTGAATTTACATCTAGAGGTCACCAGAAGGAATGTTCAGAGAAGTGGATAGCTTAGGCTTCTTGGCGAACTCTATAATAACAATCATATGCACTGTATAAAAGATGTAAGATGTGATTAACAAGCCATTGACGCTATAAAAGATTATTCATGTTTGAGGGTGTATTCTTGTTATTTAATTAAGGCAAGAATCTTGTATTATTAGACACCATCCCCTGATACATACTTGGGTCTAATCAACATGCAGTGGCAATCTTATCATCGTAATGTTGCTTTCTGATACCAGTAAGGATCAATTTATTTTGTTTAAGAATGATTATTTTTTAAGTGGGTGGAAGCCCACACTATGGTTGTCCAATGGGACGGGACGGGACAAAATTGATGGTATGAGACGGGACCGGACGAGATGTCATTTAAGCAGGACGGTGGCGGGACGGGACAAAATGGAACAAACAAGATTAAACGGTCGGCCCATCCCGTCCTGCTAACAAACGGGATGGGACGTACGGAACGGGATGACTTCGTGAGCCTTAAGTTATGGCTGTCCAACGAGACAGGATAAGACAAAATTAATAGGGCAGGACTGGACAGGACAACATTTAAGCGGGACGGGATGAAGCGAGACAGGACAAACGTGACGAAATGCTTGGCCCATCCCGTCCTACTAACAAACTGGATGGGACGGGATAGGTTCGCGGGCCTTAAGATTAGTTTTTTTTAGAATGTTTATGTTTTTTGAAAATGGCTAAGTTTTTAAAGTTTGCAATGGATAGTTTTTTTGCTTATTTAATAAACTTAAATGTTAAAACTGAAATTAGAGAACTAAGTAAAGAATAATTAAATATTAAAATAAAAGACTTGTAATGAATATTCTAGTAATTATAAAGTTATAATTTATTTAATATAATTCAATTTATTAAGTTACTAAGACGATTCATAAAAAAATTCAATGCTTAGAGCTTTTTATTTTATTAATAGAACTTTCAAATCTCACATACAAATATAATTCTTTTGAAGAGCACCAAATCTATGCAGCCACCTTATAGGAAGGGTTCTGCTTGAATTAGGACTCTTAGTAGCCAATTATAAATTATCATACTAATATTTGTAAGCTCTTTGTAGCTTATTTGTAACTTATCAATAATATCTCTCGGACATTATTCTAGAATTGGCAATGTTAATTGATGTTCCATGAGCTACATTCCGTCATCGCTCCCAATACTAAGTATCTCATTATATTCTTCTTCTTCTTTTCTAGTGGTTAATTTTTCAAAACCACGATTTCTTCTTTCAGAATTAATCCATTCTCTGAATAATATGAAAATCTCTAGACTATCCTCCGCTAATACATGTATATAATATCCAATTTAAAATCTTGCCGCTAAATTCACACTCTGATGCTACTGATGATCCTAGAATAATCAGGATATCTCCGGCCATTATTAAAAGTGTTGGAAAAGACTTGCCACGCTCTCTCCACCATGCCAAAATTTGTTTGTTGTCTTCTTCATCTTTAATACTTTCCAATCCTTGATTAAGATAAGAATCAAGTTCATCATCACTAGAGCAATTAAAACCTGTTATATCATCCATAACTTCCCATAAAACTTCTGCTCATTTTCTTCGTCCTAAAAAAATATCATTGCTAAATTATCTTTGTAAAGTTTCATAATCTTATTGTTGTCTGAATTAATATTAAAACATGTTGGGGGTTGGAAAAATAAGTTTCATAAATATGAGTCATTTGATCTATATGTTTCTAATTCTAGGAGAAGGGTTAGGATTTGGACTAGAATTAGGATTACTACTACTTTCACCTTTACAATTTTTTTAAAAGACGCTAAATATATTTTAGTTGACACAATTTAAACGAAATTAAATTAAAAAAGATAACATACAAATTAAACACACAAATAAAATACAAGAATAGAACACGTAAAGTAAACACAGAAATTAAGCACTAAAATGATACACAAAAATAATATATAAAAAGTAGGAGAAGGAACGAGTGCACCGTAATTAAATATTAGAACTTGAAGATATTACCCAAAATATTACTCTAAATACTTGACGAATTAATTTGAATCTTGAAAGTTGCCAAAAAATTTCCAAATACTTGAACCTTTAAAGTTATTACTTGATAGTTGATAGTAACAAAATTGAGAGAATAATATGGATAGAATGTAAGAGATTTGTGAGAGGAAGATTGATTTTTTGGGAAAAGTTGAAGAAGGATGGGGGTATTTATAGTAGAAAATAGGGCCAATGTGTAATTTAATAAGCTTAGGTTTTATATTAAAAGTTTGGGGGGGGGGAGGGGTGAATGTCATTTTTGACCATTTTGGCCTTGGGAACGGCTATTTTTTCAATTAAATCTGTTGCCCAACAGCTAGAATTTAAAAAAAAATTCATGTGGGGTTGGATGTAACGAAACAAGATTGGACAAACAGGACAAAACTATAGTCCCGTCCCATCCCGTGTCCCGTTTAATATTGGCCCATCCCGTTTAAGTTGAACTTGGCCGGGACTGAAACAAACCGGATAGGACGCGAGACGGGACGGCCTGTCCTATTGGACAGCCATAACCCAGACATACGAGAAGTCTAGGGAGAAGGAAGTCATCGATTTCATTTGGGACCACATCATATGCCAGTTCAAAATACTATCTGAAATCATGTGCGACGACGGGAAACAATTTATCGGTACAAAGTTGCCAAGTTTTTTCAAAGACTATAGGATCAAAAGGATCTTATCAATACCCTATCACCCTAGCAGGAATGGACAAATACAATCTACCAACAAAACTATACTCCAAAACCTCAAAAAGAGGTTAACCGACACCAAAGGAAAATGGAAGAAAATCCTACCCAAAGTCCTATAGGCGAACCGTACGACCTCAAAGTCTAGTACCGGAACCACCCAATTCTCCTTAGTTTACAGCAGCGAAGCTCTAATAATGTTCAAAGTCGGAGAATCAAGTATTAGATTCTAATATGCAATAAAGGAATCGAATGACAAGGCCATGAGTACAACCGTTGAGCTATTACATGAAAGGCACGAAGGCGCCCTTGTCCAGTTGGCCGCCCAAAAATAGGGGATTGAGAGATATTTCAATCGAAGGGCCAACCTTCAACACTTCAATATCGGAAGCTTAGAACTCAGAAAGGTTACACTGAGCAACTAAAACCTGAACGAAAGGAAGTTGGGACCGAACGAGAAAGGACCGTACCAAATTATCGAGATCACCGGAAAATGATACTACAAACTCGGAACAATGAACAACAAGAAACTACCGAACAACTGGAATATAAATAATTCTAAATGATATTACTGCTAAGGTACGACCCCGCACATTACTTTTTTACTTATTGTTTGAACTAACATTTGTAGGTGACCAACAAGGAGCGGTACATATTTTTAGGTCTGAAAGCACGTATTGCACTCTTTTTACCTTGAACCTGTTTTATCCCAAATGGGTTTTTCGGAAAGATTTTTAATGAGGCGACAATCAATCATACTAACTTATAATAGAAGACCTGTCATTAATCGTTATCAAAGCTCACATCATCAGTATTTGAGGCTTATCTCTATTGTCAACCTCAAATACTAGGGGGGCATTACTACCCTCATATATCGACTTTAGTAAGAAAAGAAGCTTCGTAATTGAAGGGTCTCGATCGATGAGATTTATTGTAAGGTCCAAATGATCAAATGAATCATGCCTTCATAGATTGCTCGAGCACTGGCATAAATAGTGTACACATATATAACTATTATGCACAAAGAATATAAAGAAGTCACTTCCTTGCGGATAAATATCTTGTCCTTTAAAATATTTCTTGCATTTATCAAGAAATTTCCTACATATGATCCCCTAAAGGTATTAATCCCAAGGTCCACCTTAATATGAGTTCAAACAATTACTCTCACTCGGGGACTACTGTCCGAAAACAAATTCGGTCAGTCCGGGCCACTGGAGCTCGGGGTTCACGACCTATTAGGCAAGTCTCAAATTTTAAAGGTTACGACCATCCCCACTCGGGGACTATTATCCTAGACAATTCTAAATAACTCGGGGTGAAATATTCGAACTCAAAAGGCTATGGCCAATTAAAATGACTCAGAGACGTCCAAGACTCGTAACAAAGCAACAAGGCCTTAAAATTTGTTAATTGGTTCTAAAACCTACCCTCGACAAACTACAAACTAGAAATATAAGTACTTTGGGTTAAAATTTTTGGTCACACCGAACCCTCACGATGCCTTAAAAATAAAATAATGTTGAAGGTAAGTCTTGCTCGAACCTACGAGCCTAACCTAACTATTTCATGCTAAGGCATTTTAATCTTTGTAAATATAAATGACAAAGCAAACGGAAAACTTAAAAATTGTTGAAGGGAAAGAATCTTTATATACATATCAAAATATTTTAACAAAGGTTAAAATGACGTTGATACAAATTTATACAAAGGGGAAATGGCCTCAACCAAAAGGTAGTACAAAAAGCATAAAACAAAAACATTTGCAAAAAGCCTAAGTGGCCTGGTCTTCGCTGGGGGCTTCCTTGTCATCATCAGGGTATTCTCCGCCCTCGGATCTGCTTAAACCTCAGAACCATTATCATCCTTGATATAAGCCAACTTTTTGGCCTCGACTTCGAGATCCTTGGCATTCTCAATCTCACTCGATAAGTTGAAATTCCGAGCATGATTTTCCTCAAGTCCCTTCGTGAATGCCTCTTTGCATGCTCGATGATATCCTTTTCTTGAACATGAGCCATCTCGGCATCAGCCTCATAAAAAGCCACCATCTCATTAGTGTTGACTTCGACCACCTCAGCCTCCAACTTGGCCGTCTCAAGCTGCGTGGCCAGATTTTCTTGGTCGGAGATGGCCGAACTGTGATGACCTTTTGTTAAAAAATAAATTTTGTATTATGTTGCCTTAAAAACCATTTTATGCATCACCTCAAGTTGCATGTGCAGTTCAAGCGCATTGTCGGAAAACCAATGTATGAAAATCTATGAAAAATAAATTTGATCTTAAAATATATTTAAGTTGACTTTGGTCAATATTTTAGGTAAATGGACCTGAACTCTTGATTTGATGGTCCCAAGGGTCCTTGGTAAAATATAAGACTTGGGCGTATGCCCGAAAATCGAATATCGAGGTCTCGAGCTCGAGAAATAAATTTTTAAAGAAAATTATTTTCTAGAATATTTATGAGTTTTTGAAAATGTAATGCGTTTAAAACTTGATGGTATCAGGCTCGATTTTGGTTTCGAAGCCCGGTACAGGACTTATATGTGAATTATGAGCTTGTGAAATTTGGTAAGAAAGGGAAGTCGTGTGAGGTGATTCAGACCCGTAGTTGTTAAAATTGATACTTTGAAAGTTTTGCGATTTTTCTTAGATTCCTATGCTAAATTTGTTGTTTAAGAGGTTATTTTGGTGATTTTGTCACATGGATAAGTTCATGTGATATTTTTGAGTTAGTATGCATGTTTGGTTGGAGCCTCGAGGGCTCAAGTGAGTTTTTGATAGGTTTCAGAAGGTTTTAAACTTGGAAAAAATTGCAGGCTTTCAGTTCCTGGTGTTCTGGTGTGTTGTTCTTTGTGTTCGCCAAGGACTCTCATGAAAGTGAAAGGTAATCTAGGCTGAAGGAAACATTCTTCTAAGCAAATACGAAAATTAGGATGCGAACGCAAATTTTTGGGGGTGTTTCCCTTCGCGAACATGGGTCGGGTATCGCGAACGCGAAGGCTTTTGGGTTTGGGCAGGGGGAGAAGGATTTTAACCTATGCGAACGCATCCACGGGAATGCAAACGCGAAAGCTCTGGGAGTTGAAGCTCCGCGAATGCGAGCCTTATATTGTGAATGCGATAGTTTAATGGGCCTGACCCATTGCAAACATGACAGACCTATCATGAACGTGATAAAGGCATGTCCCGTGATTTTAAAACAGAAGTAAAAATAGGAGTTAACAAAAATTTTATAACTTCTTCTTTCAACCTCCAAATTGGGCGAGTTTTGAAAGATATCTTCACTACAAATCCATAGGTATGTAATCTTAGACTCATTTTCTTCAATTTCCATTAACACCCATTAGATGTTTAGCCCTATATCATGTTCTTAAGGGTAGAAAAATAGGTATTTAGTTAGAGTTAGGACTTCTTATATAATTGGAATTTAGACCTATTTTTATGGTCGGATTCCAAATCTAATTACATATTTGGGCTCGTGGGTGAATAGATAATCAGTTTTTGGTCTGAACCTTGTATTTTGACCATGCGGGCCCGGAGTTAATTTTTTACTTTTTTAGAAGAATGATAGGAAATCCATAATTAAGCATTGGAATGGGATTGTTTAGCATTTATTGATGTTATTAAGTCAATTATGTATAGATACAATTAATTTTGAGCCAAATTCAAAAGGAAAAGCAGTGTTTGAGGCTAGAGTTGACCGTGGAAGTTTGAGGTAAGTGTTTGGTCTAACATTGGCTTGAGGGATTAGCATTTGTTTCCTATTTGCTATGTGTTAAATGTGGAGTAAGACGTATAGGCACGGTGACGAGTATATATACGTCGGTGTCAAGCATGCTCGTAAGTCTTGTATTGTAGTTGTTATGTCTCCATTGTGTTTTACTGCACTTCATATGAGGATTATCATTATTGTTCCCTTGCCGGGATGTTATTATCATTATTGTCCCTTATGAGGATGTTATTGTCATATTATTATTTCCTTGCCGGGATCTTTTTTTTTCATATTGTTGTTCCCTTGTCGGGATCCTTTTATGATTGGTGTTGATAACGGAAATGGGAGCAGGTTGCACGCTTGCAACAGTAATATATAAAATAGTAGCAGGTTGCATGCTTACAACGGTAATATATAAAATGGGAATGGGTTGCACACCTACAACGGTAATATGTGAAATGAGAGCGGGTTGCATGCTTGCAATGGTAACATAAGAAATAGGAGCGGGTTGCATGCATGCAATAGTATCACATGAAATGGGATCGGGTTGCACTTCTGCAACGGTATTATGTGTATACATGTTTTTCTATTTCCTTACTTTCTTGCTGGTAATTGATTTATGGTATTCATTATGTTTCTCTACGATCGTTCTATTGTTACCTGTTACTCCTCGTAGTATGTTTCCCGTGCCCAACCATATCTGTAATTATCTGTTTCTACTTCCGTTATATATGAGTTAACTACACAGGTTTATTTGGCAGCCTGGTCCTAGCCTCGTCACTACTTCCCCAAGGTTAGGCTCACTTACCAGCACATGGGGTCGGTTATGCTAATACTACACTATGCACTTTGTGCATATACCTTTACCGGAGCATTTGGACCGCAGTGAGGGTGCTATTTTCAATCCACACAGGCGACCCAGAGTAATCGTGCAAAGTTCTGCGGGCTTTGGCATATCCTTCTTTTTTTGTTGCTATTTTAGTTGTTCATAGGCAGACTTTTGTATTTCATTCAGACCTTGTTTGTAGTATTCTTAGACTATGTGTAAAGTTGTGACTCAAGTTCTAGATAGACATTATTAAATGTTTATATTGGGCATACTTAGTAGTTTTATGGTTTTCTTCCGCTCTTCAACTTTTGTTGTCTTTAAATTATTGCTCATAATTTCTAAAGGATTAAAAATGGAAAAAAGTAAATTTATCAAGTAGTCGGCTTGCCTAACTCACATTAGCAGGTGCCATCACAACTCACGAGGGTGGAAAATCTGGGTTGTGACAAGTTAGTATCAGAGCTCTAGGTTATATGGGTCTCACAGTTAACAGACAAGCTTAGTAGAGTCTGAGGGATCGGTAAGGAGACAAGCTTGCTTCCTGTAGCACCAGTCGTCTCTTAGGCTGTAGGAGGAGCCCGGACTTCTGTTACTCGCACTCTGGAGCAGATGGCTCCCTAGTTTCAGACTCCAACAACTCAGCTAGTTAAAAATAGTTCAGGCGGGTGTGGTATCCCAAACTGGTGATGGAGCAGCTATGTCTGTCGATGCTTTGTGAAGATTGGACAGGTTCGCCAAGCTCTTAACTACTATTTTTAGTGGTTCATCTTCTGAGGATCCCCAAGATTATCTAGACAACTGTCATGAGGTTTTGAGCATGGGGATAGTGAAGATTAATGGGGTCGACTTTGGTACTTTTCACTTGTCTGGATCCACCAAGACTCGGTGGAGAGATTATTGTTTGGATAGACAATCCGGATCACCAGCTTTGACTTGGGAGCAGTTTACTCAGCTATTTCAAGAGAATTTTCTCCCCATCACTTAGAAAGAGACTTATTCAAGGT
>JASVEL010011379.1:0-66661 GCA_032618575.1 Nicotiana noctiflora | reverse complement strand
GGGGAGAATGTGACGACCTGGCCCGTCGTCACGGGAATTTCCACCCCGTTATGTTGTAATTACATAATTCATGCTTTTATATCAGTATTAGAGTCTATCGGGAAAGTTAGGAGTGAATTGAAATGAAAATGAGGCATATAGCCTTTTTGAATGAAACTTGAATAAGGAAAGTCAACCTGGAGTTGACTATTGAGTTAGAGCGCTTGGAACCGGATTCTGATGATTCGACTAGTTCCGGGGGATCATTTATGACTTAGGAGAACAATCGGAATTGAATTCGGAGGTCCGGTGTAGTTTTAAGCTTGAATTGGCTAAGGTTGGATTTTGGCGAAATCCGAACGGTAGGTGAGATTTTGATCCGGGGGTCGGAATGGAATTCCGACAATTTCTGTAGCTTCGTTATGTGATTTTGGATATGTCTGCCAAATTTTCAGGTCATTCGGACATCGTTTGATCGGGTTTAGGATTGAATGTTAGTTTTGAAAGTTTTGAAGAAACTTAGGCTTGAATCCGTGGATAATTGGTGATTTTGATGTTTAGTATGGTGTTTTTATGGTTGGAACAAGTTCGTATCATGTTTTGGAGTACGTTGGTGGTTTTCGTTGGGGTCCCGGGGGTCTCGGGATGAATCCGGGGGTCCAAACGGACCATTTTTGGAAGAAAAGAGAAAAACTGGTTGCTGTCATAAACACAGCAGGCGTTTGCTCTCCGCGATCGCGGGGAGGGGGATGCGATCGCGTAGAGCTGGAGGCTAGGGCATCGCGATCGCAGGGGAAACAGTCGCGATCGCGTAGAGTTAAACGGGGGCACATCGCGATCGCAGGTTAATCTACGCGATCGCGTAGAAGAGAAATGGGTCCGGGCAAATATGTACTACGCGATCGCAGGGATGAAGGACGCGATCGCGTGAAGCAGGGGTGATTGTGCATCGCGATCGCGTGAAGGATGTCGCGATCGCGATGAAGGAACGGATCAAGGCATCGCGTTCGCGTGGAGACCATCGCGAACGCGTAGGGTAAAATCGTCTGGCAGTGAATTAAAATCACAGAACAGAGGGCTCTCGGGTTCATTAACCCAAAACGCCATTTTTGAGTTCTAGGGAGAGAAACTCACGGGAATTGCTGGTAATTCATCGGGGATTCGTTGGAGGTAAGTTTTGTGGCTTAATTACATCATTTTTAACATGAAATCCTTGGTTAAATCCCTGTAAATGGAAGATTTAAGGTGGGTTTGAGCCCTAGGCCTAAATTAAAGAAAAACACTGATTTGAGTGGGCAAATGAAGTCCGATTTTGGTAAATTTTATATGCCTAGACTCGTATCGAGATGAGGATTCCGAATATGTGATTTTTGTAATTTTCGACAAGTGTACCAAAAGTCGGGTTTTGACAACTTGTGGGTTTTGATATAAATTGGGTTATTTCGAATGAATTTCGTGAAATTAGCGTATATTGATGCATTCTCTATGATTTTGAGCAGATTTGGCATCCGAGGAGATTGATTTGCGAGGCAAGCGCAAGGCGGATTGAAGCTTCTACCGGTTCGAGGTGAGTGTTAGTAGTAAACAATGTACTGAGGGTTTGAAACCCCGTACTAGCACTTCACAGTGCTATATTGAGATGAGACACACGTTCTATAACGGGTGTGGTGACATTGTGATTAGGGGTTCGGACTTAGTCCTTCCCGGCTAATAGAATACTGTGTTGGATGACCGTTACTGAGACTATAACTGTACAATTGGGCTAATAGCCATGTTTGGGGCCTTGTGTCGATCTGTAGAGTATTAGGGAACCTATAGAGCTAGGTGACCCTTATATCGTGATTGGAAACATACACTCAGCCGTAGCTCTAGCTCTATAGCATAATATGAGCCCGTACTAGATGTGTACATTGAGAGAGATTATCTAGGGTGGAATTCCCTGTTCTAGCTGAGTGGGCCTGAAAGGCCAAGTTTATATTGACTGAGACAGGGTCTAGGACCCACTGTGATATATTATATTGGGCCTGAGAGGCCAAGCATATATTGACCGGGATAGGGTCGAGGACCCATTATGAGGTATTATATATATATACCTACATTGGATCGGGCTGCACGCCGCAGTAATATACATGTGATATACATGTAACATACATGTGGGACGGATTGCACGCCGCAGTATTATTGCGCTTGGGCTGTAGGAGCCCCTTCGGAGTCTGAGTCTGCACACATTCTCAGTGAGCACTGGTGTATATGATGGGATCGGGCTGCACGCCGCAGTAGTATAGAGATATATACATATATATATTGGATCGGACTGCACGCCGCAGTAATATTTGAGTGGATCGTGCTGCACGCCGCGGTATTTTAGTGCTTGGGCCTAGGGAGCCCCTCCGAAGTCTGTATACACCCCCAGTGAGCGCCGTCGACGTAAAATGGAGCGGGCTGCGCGCCGCAGCGGTATATGTATTGGAGCGGGCTGCACGCCGCAGCATTATACTTATTCATACCCTACTATTTACTTAAATACTTATACATTATAGACATAAGTATGTGTCTTCATATGTTGAGATGGCCGTACACCGTAGGGGTACGAGTGAGGGTTAGTTCAGTGTGGAATCTTGTAGAGATAAACGTAGATTGGAGATTAGAGTACTACTATAGTGATGACGTACCTGTGAGGGTTGCCTTAGAACTGCTAAGTGATAGCACAGGATTTCTTACCTTCAGTTATTATTTATTATTGTTACTCGCTGAGTTGAAATATACTCACCCCACTCCCCTGCACTTTCTGTGCAGATCCACAGGTGCCCGAGAGCAGTTGAGACATTGTAGCTGCTGATCCTTGTCTACTTTTGCGGAGATTACGAGGTAGCTGCCAGCGTCCGCAGAGCTTGTTTTCTCCTTCTTTATCATCTTGTTGATTTCCTATTTGCCTAGAATTGGTTGTATTAGGATGCTATTTTGTAGAGGCTCAGTCTCGTGACACCACGATATGTTGGGACCGTATTTTGTATGTTTTACGTTTCGATTATCACCTGATATGATTAACTACTGTTTAAGTTTAATTTATTTAATAATTGGCTGGTTTAAGGGATAATATGGTCGGGCTTGCCTAGCATTGTGTTGGGCGCCATCACGACCGGGGTTTGGGTCGTGACAAGTTGGTATCAAAGCCTAGGTTAACAGGTCTCGCGAGTCATGAGCCGGTTGGTAGAGTCTCGTGGATCGGTGCGGGGACGCCTGTACTTATCCTCGGGAGGCTGCAAACCTTTTTAGGAAAAGTTTCAATTCTTGGGATTCTTGTCGTGCGATTACTTTTGACTTGAACTGAACTTTGACATTCTATTCTCTCGCAGATAGTGAGAACTCGATCATCCGGACGTGGAGGACGACCACCACTACCACCTGCTAGAGGCCGTGGACGCGGTCGTGGTCGTGGCGGAGTTAGGGGAGCTGAGGCAGTGCCCGGCCGACCCACGGCCCCCGGTTGCAGAGGTGCCGGCGGCACCAGATCAGGCACCGGCCGTGCCCATTGTTATTCGGGTCTACGGGAGACCCCGGCTCGGATACTAGCCGATCGCACCGGCCTAGCACGGGCGGTTTCGGTTACTACTGCAGCGGGTGCATCGGGGATCGGGGGTGGTCATCGGACCCCCGCCGATGCGCACTCCGAGCCGGCGGTGCGGGGCTTACGGACACCGAGGCTCCTCCAGGTTCAGCTCGTGGTTCCGGTTCAACCAGCGGATCAGAGTTCGGGGGGACGGGGTCCCGGCTATGACGAGACGATGAGGAGCGTCGTCTCGAGAGGTTCACCGAGGTTATCTCCTCCGGTGTTCACGGGTGCTCGGGCGAGGACGCCCGAGGTTTTCTGGATGAGTGCCGTCGGATGCTTCGTACGGCAAGGGATATTGGAGTCCGGTGGGGTATCTTTCACTACCTTTCAGTTTCGGGGACCGGCCTTTGCTTGGTGGGAGGCTTATGAGCGCCGCGGGCCGGCAGGGGCGCAGCACCGCTATCATGGCCGGAGTTCTCCACTATGTTCTTGGAGAAATGGGTGCCTCGATCTCGGAGAGAGGAGATGCGTAGGCAGTTTGAGGGTCTCCGTCAGGGGGACATGTCAGTGTCGAGTATGAGATCAGATTTACAGAGTTGTCCGGATATGCACCGTGGTTGGTTCATTCCGACAGAGAGAGGATTGGGCGGCTTCGTGGACGGCCTCATTTATCCCATTCGTATTCCGATGACTCGGGAGAGGGTTTTGAGTCGTACATTTGAGGATGCTGTGTATATTGCTCGCGACATTGAGACAGATCGTCGGAGGGAGCGGGATGAGAGGGAGGCCAAGAGGCCTCGAGGAGCGACTAGTTCCGGTGGCACTCGGACCGAGAGGCCGAGTCGGCGAGCGAGGTCGCTCTTTCGGGTCTTCGCGGTCGGGACGCTCGGATCGTCGCGGATGGTCTCCTAGACGAGGATTATCGGGGTTCGTACCGAGCCGGCCCGGCTCTCGGTGCCATGCCGGCTCGGAGTTCTTCACGAGCCCCGTCCGCTCGGGGTTCGTCTCGGCCTAGTTCATCGGTCGGCCACTCCGGCGCCGAGAGGTCCTGATCGGTCTCGGTACCCGAGCCGGGGAGTCGCTACGAGTGCGGAGAGTTTGGGCATCACCGTAGGGAGTGTCCCCGTCTTGTTTCCGGATCTTATCAGCAGAGGGGGCAGCCCTCGTCATCTGGTCCTTCTACTTCAGCACCCGCCCCGCCAGCTAGGGGTGAGGGTCAGACAGCTAGGGGTCGCTCTCGAGGGGGAGGCCGATCAGGCGGACAGGCTAGATGTTATGCTTTTCAGGGCCGATCCGAGGCCGTTGCTTCTGATGCTGTCGTTACAGGTATTATTTCAGTTTGCCACAGAGATGCCTCAGTATTGTTTGATCTCGGTTCTACTTATTCTTATGTGTCTACATATTTTGCTCCTCATTTGGGCACGACCCGAGGGAGTCTTGAGCTGCCAGTGCACGTATCTACCCCGGTAGGGGATACTATTGTTGTGGACCACGTATACCGGTCTTGTTTGGTCACTATTGGAGGTCTGGAGACCCGAGTAGACCTGTTGCTTCTCAGCATGATTGATTTTGATGTTATATTGGGCATGGACTGGCTATCTCCATGTCATGCTATTCTGGACTGTCATGCTAAGACAGTCACTTTGGCTATGCCGGGCATTCAGAGGATCGAGTGGCGAGGCACGACTGAGTATGTACCTAGCGGGGTAATATCTTTCCTCAAGGCCCAACGAATGGTTGGGAAGGGATGTCTCTCTTATTTAGCATTTGTGCGGGAGGTCGAGGCCCGGACTCCCAGTATTGATTCTGTTCCCATTGTGCGAGACTTTCCTGATGTGTTTCCCTCAGACCTGCCGGGCATGCCGCCGGACAGGGATATTGATTTTGGTATTGATTTGGTACCAGGCACATAGCAATTCCGCTTCACCTACCTCAAACCACCCGATTGGCGACCTACATCTTCTCCCGTACAATGCTTCAAATGGGGCCATCTGAATACTAGCATGATAGCTATTATTGTAAGCAAATTCTATCAGTTGGCAAGTGTTCATCCCAATTACCTTTAAAATCTAAGACACAAGCCCGTAACATATCTTCGAGCGTCTGAATGGTCCGCTCGGCCTGGCCGTCGGTCTGCGGATGGAAAGCTGTGCTGAGATTCACCTGAGTTCCCAAACCTTGCTGAAACTTCTTCCAAAAGTTAGCTGTGAACTGAGCCCCGCGATCTGAGATGATAGAAAGTGGAGTGCCATGAAGTTTTACTATCTCCTTGATGTACAATCTTGCATATTGCTCCGCGGTATCGGTGGACTTGACAGGCAGGAAGTGAGCTGATTTGGTGAGTCGATCTACTATCACCCATATTGAATCGAACTTATGCTGTGTGCGAGGTAAGCCCACCACGAAATCCATATTGATCATCTCCTATTTCCACCTTGGTATTCCTATAAGCTGAGTTAATCCACCGGGCCGTTGATGCTCGGCCTTCACTTGTTGACAGTTCGGACATTTAGCTACAAAGCTTGCTACATCCCTTTTCATACCGTTCCACCAATAAATCTCCTTAAGGTCGTGATACATTTTCGTGGAACCTGGGTGTACCGAATACTTGGAAATATGAGCCTCTGCCATTACCCTTTCCCGAAGCTCGTCCACATCCGAAACACATAGCCTATCTTGACACCGCAATACACCATCTTCGCTGCTGAGTACAAATGCTGAGGTCTTGTTATTTATGACTGCTTCCTTTACCCGAACCAATGCTGGATCCATGAACTATTTTTCCTTGATTTCCGCAACCAATGATGATTCTGCTCCATTATGCACCAAAATATCCCCCCCGTCTGACGTCGAGATACGAACCCCCAAACTGGCTAATTGGTAAACCTCTCGAGCCAGGTGTCTCCGATCCACACCCAAATGAGCCAAACTACCCATGGATTTTCGACTAAGAGCGTCGGCTACCACATTTGCCATTCCTGGATGGTACAATATGTTCATATCATAGTCCTTGAGCAATTCTAACCACCGCCGCTGTCTCAGATTTAGCTCCTTCTGCTTGAACAAATACTGGAGGCTCTTGTGGTCTGAAAACACATCTACATGAACTCCATAAAGATAGTGCCGCCATATTTTCAAAGCAAACACAACAGCTGCAAGCTCCAAATCATACGTCGGATAATTCTTCTCGTGATTCTTGAGTTGCCTGGAAGCGTAAGATATGACTTTCCCGTGCTGCATCAATACACATCCCAAACCAACCCTGGAGGCATCACGATAAACCACAAATCCCTCTGTGCCTTCTGGCAAGGCCAATACTGGTGCCGAGGTCAATCTTGACTTCAATTCTTGGAAACTTTTCTCACATGCTTCGGACCACTGGAACTTAACTGCCTTCTGCGTCAGTTTTGTCAATAAGGATACTGTTAGCCGGACCGGGCCTACCCGGTTCCGATTACCCGTTATTATATTTTTCCCGGAAACTAACCCCTACCCCATAAAAACCCAACCCACCCGGCCCCTTTTCCACCGGTTCGGGCCGGTTCCGGTTTCTACCGGTCTGGGCCGGTTCGGAACCGGTCCAACCCGGCCCGTTTAACAGCTTTATTGTAAACCTAGAACAAACACCCAAACTGAACTATTTCCCAATTTGAGATATATCCATCCATCGGTGGCGCCATCACCACGACCGACAACCATCACTAGGTAATCCAACTTATCTCTCTATATCACTATCTGTATCTCTCTCTCTCCGTAGATCTTTCTCTATCTCTTATCCCTGTGTTTCAATTTTTCTTGGTTGTTGATGCTTGCTTTCTGTCTCAATCTTGCCTCTCGTCAGTTTTCTCTATCACCAACATCATTATTGAGCCCTTGGTATAGTTTCTTTTTGTTCATTTTTTTTGCCTATTTTATGTTTTTGCTATTTTTTTTATTTTAGTATATATTTTGTGCTTATTGTTGTCTGCTTTAATTATGTTCGATCTATTTGGTAATTCCCATAATACACGTACCAATCTAGTGTGTATATAGTTGTATGCTATGTGATTGAGATGAATTATTTAGCATTGTCACATTGCCTTGATTATTTTAGTGGACTGAGGTTTGTGGAATACTATGCAATTTATTCAAAAGAAAGATACTATGTATTATAGTTTTAATGAAAATTTTATCTTTTATTCCCTTCTACAGTGTACTGTGTACGTAATGTCGTTCTTTTGTAGATAATAATATTGAGCAACCCAAAAACCTTCAAATTAGACGATATGAAATATGTATAATAAGTGGGAGACTACTAGTTTTTGCTTATTTTTGGTTTATATAGATATTATTTCAGTGTTTACAATAAGAGTGCGGAAGACTGATGATCTATGGTTGATTTTTGGCTTGCTAGAATATTCTTTTTTATTCATTTTGATCGGTCACTTGCAAGTATTTGTTGAGATATTGTGTTAACATGTGGTGATTTCTTCAAATTCCTAATCTAATTTTAATTCTCTATGAACTTTGTATCTAAAAGTGTTGCGGTTGCTAGCCGTTCCATGCCCCGAACATAAAGTTGTTTGCCTTAGATTTACAGCTGAAAATCATAGCAGGTATGAAGGAGTTATTTTTTGCAACTTGTCACATTTAATTTTGGACAATGATTTTTGCAAAGTTCCTGAACTAATTGAAGTTAAACTTGTGCAATTTACCTTGTTTTTGTTTTTGTTTGGGGTTATTTGACATCTTTTATTTATGAGTAAAAAGCTTTAGACATGGTGTACTTGTATTATGTTAACTGTATCTCTTGAATTTATCTTTGTCTGATAATTAACAATTTTTCATGTTTGAAAAATAGCAATAATTTTATAGCATTTGACAGTGCACTCTTTTAAATTCTTGCCTGATTTGCGAGACCATACTGCTTTAGTGGAAATTTCACCAGTCTTTCACAACACTTTCTTGGCTAGAACTAAAATACTCACTAAAAAAGAACTAAAATAAAACTAGCTAACTTTCTTGAGCTAACATCTTGACTACTTGACAAACTAAGCATTAAATTCAAAAGAAAATAAAGATATCGTTTAAACGTGACAAGTAGTACAATCAAGAGCCTTAACATCATGGTGTAGGGGTTGCTGCTTTCATCTTCTTAATGGTGAAAATATTGATCCCAAATAACTTGGCAAGTGCTGAAAAGTCCCGGGACTTGCATTGCCAAGAGCAGTTATACCAACTGCGATTTTCTAGTATTGTAGTCCTTTAGGAAAAAGTAAGATTCCCTCTGCCTTTAGTCTTTGAGTATAAAGAAAGATATTCCTTGCCTTTAGTCGTTGAGTGTAAAGAAAATTCTTTGTATCAATGAACCCAGCCTCTAGAATACTTTTCAGGAGGAGAAAGAGACCAGCTGCACGAGAGTGGTAGTGAGGCATGCTTAGGAGTGAATTGAAGCATAACCATTAACACCCCTTGACCATATAGAGATGTAATCTCTACCCTAATAGCCTTATGTATCTACAGATTTGTCAAAGATGTCCTGTATACCTACTGGGAGAATGAATTCTTAAAGAATATCAGGATCACCTGCTACTATTGTTCGTGACATTACTATGGTAAAAGTTGAATGGTGCAATAGGAAAGATATAGTGAATTTCCAGGATATGGTTTATTTTGGATCGGCTTAATTTAGTGATCAAGAAATATTTCTAATTTGGCATTTTGATGGTTCACTTGTCCTATTTATATTGTATGCTAAAGTAGCACAACAATATTTGTATATTCTTTGACTGATTGAGGTTCCTAAAGCTACTTTATGTCCTTTCCTCCCTGAATTATCTTCTGATTATCCAAAATATATAATTGCTTATAGGGTTTGAACGAATCATTCAATAATACGCTGAGGTAGTGTACCTATGTTTCAAACACAAGAGTATCTTATTCTATAACGGCCTCATTGACCATGGTTGTCCTTTATTTACTCTCCTGGATATATGCAGAATGCTAACAAAATAATCTTACAGAAAAAGCTGAAATTTAGTTTTTACCAATAGTTAATAACTTGTGATCGAAGCTGAAGTTTAGTGGTGCAACTGTATTAAAATCTCATTATTATTTTCTTCTTTTACCTTCATTCCTCCATTGTGGAGAAATAAAACCAATAAATCAGTAAGGAAAATGATTCAAACATGTACGTATATGCCATGCCACAATTCTTACAAAGAAGGAAACAAAAAATTTCCCATTATAATTGTCCACCTTTTGTTATCTGTGCGTAGTTATAGATTTAAATACTTTTATCAAACAGATATTTGGAAAGTTGTTTACTTATTTAGATGGTTTGGAAGATAGTGAAAGTACAACTATTAGGACTCTTTACGATACATAAGCACTCATTATAATGTGAGTACAGACTAGACGATAGAGTTAAATTTCACAATTTTAACTCAAAAATTCAAATCATGGATATATAATATTGAACTTATAAAAGGCGAGTTTTCTATGAGAAGTACATAAATAGGATTGACCAGATATTCAGAGAGAAGTTCTTTATTTTGTAATGCAATCTGTTATTTGTTGTTCCTCTGATCCTTTGCTTTGAAAAATCTAGATAAATAACATAAGAAAGAGAATAAAATTTCATTCTATAAAAGGGGGAGATTTTCATAGAGAAAGAACACTGACAGAATACACGGATAAAACTGAAAAACAACACATAGAACACAGGGATATACTGGAGAGAAAGAAAAACAGAGAGATATACAGGCTTTTCATACACACACAAGCAGAAATACAGTTTTTAAAACACACAAAGGAAAAAGATTTTAAAAGCTTTAAGAGTTGGAACTGAAGTGAGGTCTTTGAGAAGCAATAACTGTTATAGTTAAAGTTAGAGCTTTCCATTTTCTTGGAGTGTTTTGTTGAAAACCAGAAACCATTGTTGCACTGCTGTGACTTCTCTTGTCTTCAACTAGTGATCTGTGTTTAGCATTTTCGGGTTCTGCTGGTTTTGAAACTGTTCTCTTGTACCGCTGAAACGTTGCCATGTTACTGCTGTTACTATTGATACTCACTTTCCTTCATTTCTTTGTCTTCCAGGTATATTTTTACCTCATTTAATGTAAAAATATTACGATATGGAAGTTTGGAGATTGGAAGCATAACTTCCACTTGTTCTTATTATGTTAGTTTAGTTTTGTTTTTGTCTCGAATATTTAGTTTCTAGATGTTTATGTTTTCTTGCTGATTAGTGACAGTGCCCTTTAAGGGCTGGATTTGATTTGATATTAGTAAAAGGTTCATTTTTTGTCAAAAGTTAGGTAGTTCGGATGTTAGTATTGTATGATTAATTTTATAATGTTAACCTTCCAGAAAGGTGAGTTTGAATAACCTGTTTATTCATTTAAATTGTTGGTTGGTATTTGCATCTACTTTCGAGTAGCAACCTGTTGAGTATTAGTTTGTGATTAAGTTTCGAAAACAAAACAGAATGAAGAAGAATCCATATAAAAATATGTTTCCGATTCTTCTTTGAATTTGATTTCCTCTAGTGCAGTATGTTTGAGTCGTTTGGTCGGATTTTAATTTGCAGCTGCTTCTTTTCCCTTCTCCTATTCTACTGTCTTTTTATCGCGAAGTCGCAACATCGACGATGAACAAATAGAAACAGTCTACTGTTTCATCCCTGGCGATTCTTTCGTGTATGTTGTCAAATGTGTACACAATGCATGAATCATTTTTAAGCTTACTGACCTTATGCCATACGTTAACTTCATTGATTACCTTAAAGTTCAAGATAAGATTTTCAGCCTCAACAATGTTCTCTGATTGTTTGTTCTTATTCAGTTATTAAGTCTCATTATTAGTTTGAATGACAGATTTCTTATCCATGTGATTACATCTTTTATCTCCAAGTATGTGTGTTAGAATATTGGATTTAAGTTTTGCCTAATAAGCCTCTCCTAGATGGATCTGAAATATCATAGCAGAATGCAATTTAGTCATTTATAGCATGCCTTTTGGGGCTGTAGGAACTCTTTTATTAGAATAATTCGAGGTGCGCTACGCCAAACAAAAATGACAAATTGCATGGCCTTTTTTTTTTTTTTGAATTGATCCTTAGATTTCGAGGCATATCATGCCAATTAAAATCCCAAAAACACATGACCCTCATATTGGACTCATGATTTGGGTCTAACAAATTGACAAATATTCATAGCTTTGCTTTACGACCGATTTAGATTAGTATTATGATTATATATACGTTTTGCGTAATATAGTTGTAAATCTCTTTCTAAAAATTAACTTGGAATATGCGTTCGCGCAATTTCGATCAAAATTTTCTTAACAATAAAATAGGTTGCGGGTTATTAATTAATTTTAGTTTTATGAATTATTAAAAAAGCAGGTTAATAGAAAGTTTCAATTAGTTCATTCGCGGCTTTAACTGTTATTAGTAACGCATTATGTATAATTGCAAATTAAGCCTTAGATATATATATATATATATATATATATATATATATATATATATATATAAAATTGGATTGTGTATTTAAATTTTTTATACGATTCCTCTGTATCAAATTCTATTAGGCAATATATAGGCCAGTGTTTAATCTAGTTAATGACATCCTTTTAGTGGTTAATTCCTTTAGTTCTAAAATGTTAGTTTAAATTAATTAGAAAATGGCTAGTTTGTTTTAATGTGATATATATTTTATGCTATTTGTCTTTTTTCAGGCTTTAGTAATGTTTACTCATAAAATATGGCACGAAACGAGGTAATAGCTAATAAAAGGCTTGCACTTACAAATATTTGTTTAATTAAAACTTTTTCTGTATATTTAGAGATAAATAAAATAATATATATAGTCATTTTAGATTTATTTATTTTTGACAAAATAAGACAAGCTTCGCTCAAACATAAAATTAGGGGACCTTCCTAAATATACTTGTGTTAAAAATGCTTAGACTTCGGGGTATGTTGTTTTAGCGAATTTCACAGCATTCCCAAAATAATAATGCGCTATATTATTTAGATACGTGCTTAATAAAATTACCTCCCTAAACTCGGGTACACATTTATGTGATCCTAATCCAAATCCCAATGAAGTCGGAATACATCAAAAATTGCGGACACATTTATGTGACGAAATTCGAGATGTATTCTCATGACATTATAATTTTCTTCTAAACGATAAAAACGGTTTGAAGTGGTAATTTGCACATTAGTTCATATTTGTTAAAAATCAGATAATCAAGCCGAATATAACAGTTGAGCGACCGTGCTAGAACCACGGAACTCAGGAATGCCTAACACCTTCTCCGGGTTAACAGAATTCCTTATCCGGATTTCTGGTACGCATACTGTTTAGCAGAGTCAATCTTTTCCTCGATTCGGGATTCAAACCGGTGACTTGGGACACCATAAATCTCCCAAGTGGCGACTCTAAATTAATAAATAAATCCTGTTTCGATTGTCCTTTAATTGGAAAAACTCCCTCGCGCCCTCGCGGGTTAGGAAAAAGGAGGTGTGACAGCTCTGGCGACTCTGCTGGGGAATGTTAACCCAGAACCACTGGTTCAGGGTAAGAAATTCGAGCTTATGATAAATTATTTTATTTTGGCTTTATTATCTGATATTTTTATGTTCGATGTGCAAAATAATAACTTTATCGCTTTAATATAATTTGAACTGTATATATAAATTGTGCCGAAACCCTACTTCTTTCTGAATCTTCTAAAAATGGTGCATACGTTCGTGTAGCCCGCTTTTCAAAAATTATTCCAAATAAGTGAGTGTTAGGGCAAGTGACAAGGCCGGACAGACTTTAGTGCTCCCGTTACGTCGCCCCCTCCTCAGCCCCAGTTGGCCACTTGGGTAAGCCAGGTCTAGAACAATAAACCCAGGTTTTTTGAACCTAGAATAACAAAGTCTCATGCCGGATCCCTAGTAGGAACGTTTGTTTGCATCGTGTTGCATTTGACTTAGGGGACTCAACACAAGGGTTGGGTCCGTCTAGGACAGGTGACCTGAAATGAAAAGACCATCCTGCTACATACGATTGTGTACATTTATTTGGTTAGATCAGCTTGTTGACCAGCTTCAAAATATTGGAAAACCGAGATAACAATGTAGTTTTGCCCGAACAATGTCAAAATTCTGTTAGTGTGTCTTCGTAAATAATATTTTTTGGGTTTTAAAGAGATTTTTGTTTTAAACTCGGTTTGTTTTCTTTGGCGAACTACGCCGGTTTGATTCTCACTGGATGTGAGGTACGTAGGCAACCCCCATCGGGTCCAATCTCCCTTTTTACAAAAACAGTCATTAAAAATGTGTCAAAAATTTTGGTCATAAATAAGTCGGTAATTTGTTTCGTTTAAGAAAACATGCTTTCATAAAGAGTTTAAGAGTCACCCCTGAAACCTTGAATCTCCAGGATTAGATGGATGCCATCCAAGAATCACCTCAGGTTATCATGGAAAGAACTTGGATACAACTACAAGAATGGTGGAGTGATCTGGAGGAAGATGGTCAAGTGTGGGTGAAAAAATTGTTGGGTCCTTTGCTAGACATACTGCATGTCAAGCCAAGGGATGACTTGATCAAAGCCTTGGTGACTTTTTGGGATCCTGTTAATAATGTGTTCCAATTCTCCGATTTCGAACTCACTCCTACCTTAGAAGAAATGGCCGGGTACATTGCTTTCGGCCAAGAGTTAAAGGAGCAGAAGATCATATTTCCCAGGGCTCCATCGGTGCATAAATTCTTCGATCTCTTGAAGATCAGCAAGAAAACAAGCAATGATCGCGTACAAAACGGGAGTTGCAAGTTCTACTTCTTGTATTACAGATTCAGAATTTCAGCCGGATTTGAAACACATGAAAAGGGATTAAAAAACCAACAGAACAAAGGCATATGTGAGATTCATCGCCGATTCACTTTTATTGTGGCATTTCTAGGAATCATGGTGTTTCCAAACTCAGAAGGTTCCATAGACACCCGCATGGCAAGAAAATCACAGGTTCTTGTGGATAAAAAAGATCACACCATTGTCCCGCTGGTATTATTCGATATGTACCGGGCCTTGACCTTATGCAAATTTGGAAGCCCGCTTTATGAAGGTTGCAGCATTCTCCTACAAATGTGGATGATTGAACATGTTCGGCACCACCCTAAGTTCTTAAAGCATGCTTCAGACGGGACCAACTTCATTGTTAGATACGAAGAAAGGGTGTTAGATTTTGTAACACCAGGGGGGTTTGAAGCGTGGATTTTTATCTGAGAAAGTTGAGAGCGGACCAAGTCGAATGGACTATAGGGTGGCTCCCGATAAAGGAGATCATTTACATGACGGCTTCAAAGGGCTACTTAATGATAATAGGGGCAAGAAGTATACAACCTTATGCGTCGCAAAGAGTCTTGAGACAACTTGGGAGATATCAGGTGATACCAGAGGAGATGGACTTAAGCAACATAGCCATTGAATTGCACCCGGAGGCAGCTATCCCTGAAGAGATGGTGAATAAAGATTGGCACTATTGCCGGTATCTGAAAAATAGTACCATAGTACCCGACCCAATAAAAGGCGAGTTCGATCCCGAGTATGTCGCTTGATTTCAAAGGAGTTTTCACGCGAGCCCAGGGCCTGAGCTTGAGGCAATTAGACTTGCCAAAAGACCTCACGTTCGAGCTTTCGATGATAAAATACGAGAAAGATTAGCTTGGTTGGCTAAAGAACGCGAGTACAAAGACCGCATTGGAGAACTAGAGAAACATGTACAGAATCTCCAATATGAAAACGGCTTACAGATTGCAGCCGACGAGGGGGTCAAAAAGAAATTGACTCAAGAAAAGGACACTCTCAAGGCTCGAATCTGGCGAATCAGAAAAGAAGCCAACAGCCAACCAAGAAGCCGAGCTGATCAAAAGTTGATGGACAAACTAAACCAACAGCTCAAAGAGATCCAAGAAAAATTGAAGAGGTCCGAGGCTAGCAAGGAAGGGATGCAGGCCAGATGGGTGAGAGGTGCAGCAGAACGAAGGGAGTACTTGCGACAGGTCAATAGGGATTTTGAGATGAGCGTTGGGATATTGAGAGAGACAAATTCCAATCTCCACGAACGGATCTACAGACATATTCATAAAGCTAGGAAAGACAAGGAACGGTGCTACGACATGATGGCCTTGATGGAAGAACAAATGAAAAGATTCCAAGATCGGCTTACGGATGATGCACGAGCACTGGGGTTAAAATACTGACAGATAGAGCAGTTATTCAGAGAAAGGGATAACATTCGGGGAAGGATCGACGAGATTGGATACTACATTCACATGAGATGCCTATCATGTGAACAGATGCCCCGGGATGTCCTTTTTTCCTCTATCATGGGTTATGTCCGTCAGATCATGGAAGAATTGAAAGATCTGTGAAGAGGTCTCGCACCAAGGACCACAACCAGGCCAAATAGAGCCCCACCGGCACAGAAGCTCAAATCCTTAGAACTTGTCTAGTTTTGAACTTGTATTTCTTTTTGGGTCTAGTCGTGAGACTGTTTTTCTTATAAAAGGGCTGAATATGTTTTGACAATCATTTTAAGTTGGGTTGTTATAATCAAGTTCTTTGGAAAACCTTTGAAAAAATATTTTGTGTGTTGTATTTACACGAATTACGCTAGGGTCTGATTCATGCGGGGACATGATACGTAGGCAATCTACATAAGATTCGACCACTGTTTATAGTAAAAAGGGTAAAATAAATAAAAGAAGTGAGAGAAATTGGATAGGCATAGATGATAAGCCGGGATGACGCATGCGGTCTGAGCAAAGAATAATAGAAATGGTTCATTGCATAAGGACATTGCATCCCCAATGTGCTTTTACCATATCTGTTAAAATTTTAACACTAACAAGTTTGTTGTTTTTTCATTTCCAGTTAGTGTTAAAGTGTACTAGCATCACACAGACATCGGACAAAATTGAAGGGACCTATACCTAAAAGTATGACTCGGTCAGATCACAATAGTGAGTCAGAAAAAGCAATGAGTCAGATGCTCAAAGAAGCTTTAGAAAAAATGGAACAAATGCAGTTGTAAATGACCGAAATGCAGACGGCGGTGGCCAAAGCACAAAACAGTCCTGAAGCACCCACTACTCCTACCTTCCCACCAGGATTTACCCCAGAAAACCTTTCTCCCGGTCCCTCGACAAGAGTCCCAAACCTTCATTACCACCAAGGAAGGGATGCTTACCACCACCCAGCTCCACCACCAAATCAAAACCCTCCTTTCTCCAAAGGTCCCTGTCTTTGTGGCACCTCCCCCAGCTCCATTGCATAGATCATCAAGTGAGCCATTATTTCAGGTTCACGACACTCAGTATTACCCCCCGGAACCCACGTTCAGGGCACCCGAACCACCCACCTATACTTCTCCCTTTGAAGTCCCAGTGGAAAAGCTGGCCAAGAGCTCAGAACAAGATGATATGATACGGAAAGTCAAGAGCCTGGAGCAGTCCTTCAGGAACATGCATGGAATGGGAAATCAAGTTAGCGTGGCTTATAAAGACTTTTGCCCTTTCCCCGACGTACAACTGCCAGCTGGGTTCAAAATGCCCAAATTTGATCTGTATGAAGGGCACGGTGATCCCATGTCTCATCTGCGAGGATTTTGCAGCAAGATAAGAGGAGTAGGCGGAAAAGATGAGCTAATGATAGCTTATTTTGGATAGAGTTTGAGCGGGTCTGCCTTAGAATGGTACACAAGGCAATATCCAAGTAGATGGTATACTTGGGAGGATTTGGCGCAAGCTTTCGCCAGGCATTTTCAATATAATATGGAGATAGTGCCTGACCGTCTCACAGTATTAAAGCTGGAGAAGAAACCAGGGGAGAGCTTCCGGAAATTTGGATTTCATTGGAGAGAACAGGCGGCAAGAGTTGATCCTCCTATGAGAGAGGGGGAGATGGTAGATTACTTTCTGCAAACTCTCGAGCCGACCTACTTCGGTCATTTGGTGCCATTAGTGGGAAAATCCTTCAATGAAGTGGTCAAAATGGCAGGCATGATAGAAGAAGGTCTTAAGACCAACAAAATATTGAGTTATTCAGCGATCAAGGCAACAACACAGGTTATTCAGAGCGGCACATGAGGTGCGCTCGGAAAGAAAAAAAGAGAGGATGTCACGACGATAAAGGCTGGTAATTGGTCCCGTTCCAAAGGTCCTTCCCCCCATCACCAATTCAGACCCCCTTCACCCAAATTACCCCCACATTCCGAATTATCCTCCACAATCCTATTACCCCCTCAAGAACCACCTTTTTCCGTGCACCAGGCACATGCATACAATCAACCACCAGTTCGCCCACAATGGTGCGCACCGGTTCCCCAACATACATATGTACCTCCTCAAAACACCTATCCACCACAAAATACATACCCACCACCCGAAATTACTTATCCTCAACCAAGGGCATACAGGAACCCTACAGGAGCAAGTTTTCGTGGAAATCCAGCTTCCAAAAATGACAGGGTACAAAGGCAAAGAGCCTTTACCGAATTCGGAGAAACCTACACCACCTTATTCCGCAAATTGAGGCAGGTAGGTTTGTTAAGTCCTGTCGAGCCTAGGGTACAAAACCCCCCGCCCCAGAATTTGGATCAATCAAAGAGTTGTGAGTACTGTTCGGGGATGTTAGGACAGGAAACCGAAAGGTGTTGGAGATTGAAACACGCCGTGCAAGATCTCATTGACACCCGTAAGATCGAGGTCCAAACACCTAAATCGCCCAACATTAATCAAAACCCGTTGCCGACGTACCATGAAACCCAGATGATTGAGTTCGTGCACGAGAGATGAGAGACGAAGAAGCCATCACAAATAGTGATGATGATTCGAGCCACTCCGAAAAAAAAACTGGCGGGTAAGGAAGCAGTGATAGGTGTGGTGAAGGTAGAGGTTGAATCTACAGTGATAGTGGAAGAGAATGCAGCCGTTGCTCTGGAGAAATCAAGATCTACCAAAGTGGTAGTATCGGGGGCAACACTCGCACCCGTGTTCGTTGTAAAGGGAGTTTGCCGAGAGCCGGTCATTGTCAAACCGGTAGTTTAATTGCCGATAATGAGCAACAAGGCGATGCCTTGGAAATATGAGAAAACGGTGGTAATATACCGGGGCAAGAAGTTGGAGGAGAACGTATGTGAGACTCATGGATTGACTCGTTTAGGGAGATGCTTTGCTCCTGCCGAGTTAATAAAGCCTAGCTCAGCAACAACAAAGAAGCCAGTAACGAATGAAGAAGCCGAGGAATTTTTAAAGAAAATGAAGGCCCAAGATTACTCCATTTTGGAGCAATTGAGGAAGACTCCGACTCAAATTTCACTGTTGTCTTTGTTGATCCATTCCAATGACCATTGCCAGGCGCTAATGAAAATCCTAAACGAAGCTCACGTTCCGGACAAAATCTCAGTAAATCACTTAGAGAAGATGGTGCAGAAAATCTTCGAAGTGAATCGGGTGACCTTTTCTAACAATGAGTTACCAATGGAGGGCACAGAACACAACAAAGCCCTATATCTATCGGTGAAATGCGAAGACTCGGTGGTCACCCGAGTACTGATTGATAATGGATCCAGTGCCAACATCTGTAGCTTGGCTGCTTTGAATAAGTTAAAAATTGATCACAACCAGATGCATAAGAACATCGTCTGTGTCCGAGGTTTGGACGGAAGTGGTACCAACACGGTGGATGATATCATACTAGAATTAACCATTGGTCCAGTTGAGTTCACCATGGAATTCTAGGTAGTTGACGTAACAGTATCCTACAATTTTCTACTTGGACGACCTTGGATCCATGCTGCCAAAACGGTACCTTCCACATTACACCAGATGGTGAAATTTGAATGGGACAGGCAGGAGATAGTAGTGTACGGAGCTGACGGCACAAGCCTTGGAGGAGATATTATTGTGCCATTTATAGAGACGGAAGACGACAAAGGACGGTGGGTGTACCAAGTCTTCGACGGGGTTCTAGTGGCTAAAATTTATGAAGGAGAAAACCTCCCACTCCGCGGCATAGCTCCCGCGACCGTCATGACAATCTCAGAGATGCTGGGTAATGGATTCTTGCTAGGAAAAGGCCTGGGGGTGGGGATTCAGGGTATTGTTCAGCCTGTATCTTTCCCCGAAAATTCAGGGACATTTGGATTGGGGTTCAAACCCATTGTGTAAGATATACAATGAGCCAAGAGAATGAAGAAGAGAGTTTGGCTTCTCCCCAAACCAGTTCCACATTTGTCCAAATCTTTTGTTAGAGCGAGGGCCAAGAAACCGGCGATTCCGAAAATCCAAATACTGTTGATCGGTATGGATGGGGATTTAGAACAGACCTTTAAAAAAAGTTTCCTGATGTCCATATGATAGAAGCTGGAGAGGGTTCCAGCAGTGCGGACATACAATTTGTGGGGCCTAAGGCCAAAATCAACAACTGGGCGGCTACTCCTTTTCCCACTCGAAGGGAGTCTTGGTAGTAGGCTTTGGATTTCCTTTTGATTCCTTGGTTATCCCTGAGTTGTAATCTTTTCGTTTTTATTTTTCTGCAAGTGTGAAACTATTTTATTCTGCATTTTTGTTAATAAGAACGCAAGTTTCCTTTCTTTTGCTGGTTTTAATTTTTATTTCTTCTTTTCTGAACAGTTCTTCTTTTATTGGTCCTAAAGACATGGAATGCACAACGGATCCTCGACCTAGTCTAAATAATCAATCCAACTCCAACTTAATTGAACCAGAGTTTGAGTTAAATAGCGAATCTGAATTCGAAGAGGATGAGGACTTTGAGGAAATAAGCAGGGATATGTGCCAATTCGAAGAGAAGCCAAAGCCCAATCTGAATGAAACTGAAGCTGTAGATTTGGGGGGTACGGATGATGTTAGGGAAACCAAAATCAGCATCCACATTGAGCCAAATATCAGGAAAGAACTCATCAAAACCCTCATTGAATTCAAAGATGTTTTCGCGTGGTCATATGATGACATGCCAGGATTGAGCACTGATTTAATGGTTCACAAATTACCCACTGACCCGGCCTACCCTCCTGTCAAGCAAAAACTGAGAAAGTTTAAAACAGATATGAGTGTCAAGATTAAGGAAGAAGTAACTAAGTAGCTACAGGCTAAAGTTATTCGCGTCACTCGATATCCCGATTGGTTGGCCAATGTAGTACCAGTGTCGAAGAAGGATGGAAAGATCAGGGTGTGTGTTGACTATCGCAATTTCAACAATGCAAGCCCTAAGGATAATTTTCCATTGCCCAACATCCATATCCTAATTGATAATTGCACTGGTCGCGAGATCGGATCCTTCGTGGATTGCTACGCAGGATATCATCAGATTTTAATGGATGAAGAAAATGCAGAAAAGACAGCTTTCATCACGCCGTGGGGAACTTATTGCTACAGAGAAATGCCATTCGGTTTGAAGAACGCCGGGCAACGTACATGAGAGCAATGACCACTGTGTTACATGACATGATACACAAAGAGATCGAAGTGTACGTGGATGATGTGATCATAAAGTCTAGGCGGCAAGAGGATCATGTAACAGACCTAAGGAAGTTCTTCCAAAGACTTCGAAGGTATGATATCAAACTCAACCCGGCCAAGTGTGCTTTTGGGGTTCCATCAGGAAAGTTGTTGGGGTTCATCGTCAGCCGACGAGGCATTGAGTTGGACCCATCTAAGATCAAATCCATCCAAGACTTACCACTGCCGAAGAATAAAACAGAGGTAATGAGTCTATTAGGAAGATTGAATTATATCAGCAGATTTATTGCTCAACTCACGGCAACCTGTGAGCCTATATTTCGACTGTCGAAGAAAGATGCGGCGGTAGAATGGACGACGGAATGTCAGGAAGCCTTTGACCAAATCAGGGGTTATCTATCGAATCCACCCGTGTTAGTTCCACCCGAACCAGGAAGACCATTGATTCTTTACCTAATGGTACTGGAAAATTCTTTTGGTTGTGTACTGGGGCAACATGATAGTACAGGGAGAAAGGAGCAAGCCATCTACTATCTCAGCAAGAAGTTTACAATGTATGAGGTTAAGTATACTCAACTAGAGAAGACATGCTGCGCCCTGACTTGGGTAGCCCAAAAGTTGAAACATTATCTATCATCATATACTACTTATCTCATTTCGCGCGTGGACCCATTGAAATATATATTCCAAAAGCCTATGCCCACAGGGAGGCTAGCAAAGTGGCAAATATTACTCATGGAGTTTGATATCGTCTATGTGACGAGGACGACCATGAAGGCTCAAGCGTTGGCTGATCATTTGGCTGAAAACCCTGTTGATGAAGAGTATGAGTCATTGAGGACGTATTTCCCCGATGAAGAAGTGATGCACGTAGATGAGGTGGAATCAACAGAGGAACCGGGATGGAAGCTTTTCTTTGATGGAGCCGCAAACTCGAAAGGAGTTGGGATAGGAGCATTGCTCATTTCGGAAACAGGACATCACTATCCTGTTACGGCACAACTGCGATTCTATTGTACCAATAACATGGCAAAATATGAGGCTTGTATTTTGGGATTACGGTTAGCTGCAGACATGGGTGTCCAGGACGTTTTGGTCTTGGGAGACTCGGACCTCCTGGTACATCAAATTCAAGGTGAATGGGAGACCCGTGATTTGAAGCTTATACCATATCGACAATGTTTGCACCATTTGAGCAAGCAAGTTCGATCGGTGGAATTCAAACACATTCCGAGAGTTCACAAAGAGGTTGCTGATGCATTGGCCACCTTGGCGTCAATGTTGCATCACCCAGACAAAATTCATGTTGACCCATTGCATATCCAGGTTCATGAGCAGCATGCTTGCTGTAGCATGATAGAGGAGGAAATGGATGGCGAGCCATGGTTTCATGATGTCAAAGAATACCTCAGAATGGGAATATACCCAGAGCAAGCGACTGGAGATCAGAAAAGAGCTATTCGGCGATTGGCAAATGGATTCTTCCTTAGTGGAGGAGTGTTGTACAAAAAAACCTCGGATTTGGGATTGTTGCGATATATAGATGCAAGCCAAGCCACAACAGTGATAATAGAGGTACACGCCGGAGTATGTGGGCCACATATGAGCAGATAGGTATTGGCGAAGAAGATCCTGCGGGCAGGGTATTATTAGCTCACCATGGAGCGTGATTGTATAAATTTTGTGCGTAAGTGCCACCAGTGTCAGGTACACGGAGATTTTATTCATTCTCCACCAACGAAATTGCATACGATGTCAGCACCATGGCCATTTGTTGCGTGGGGCATGGATATTATTGGATCGATTGAGCCGACAACTTCCAATGGTCATAGCTAGGTTCATTCTAGTAACCATTGATTATTTCACAAAGTGGGTGGATGCGAAGACATTCAATTCAGTGACCAAGAAGGCAGTGGTAGACTTCGTCCATTCCCATATCATCTCTAGATTTGGGATCCCAAAGATGATAATTACGGACAACGGTGCTAATCTTAACAGTGGTTTGATGAAAGAGGTATGTCAACAGTTCAAGATTGCACACCGCAATTCTACCCCATATCGTCCCAAAGCGAATGGCGCGGTTGAAGCAGCGAACAAGAATATAAAAAAGATATTGAGGAAGATGGTAGAAGGGTCTAGGCAATGGCATGAAAAGTTTCCATTTGCATTATTAGGTTATCGCACTACTGTTCGAACTTCGGTAGGTGCAACTCCTTACTTGTTGGTATACGGAACTAAAGCAGTAATACCAGCGGAGGTTGAAATTCCATCTCTCCGAATTATCGCTGAAGCCGAGATCGATGATGATAAATGGGTCAAAGCACGGCTAGAACAGTTGAGTTTAATCGATGAAAAGAGATTGGCAGCAGTATGTCATGGCCAGTTGTATCAAAAGAGAATGGCAAGAGCATACAATAAGAAGGTGCGCCCCATAAAATTTGAAGTAGGGCAACAAGTGTTGAAACGGATTCTCCCACACCAGATTGAAGCAAAGGTCAAGTTTGCCCCAAATTGGCAAGGAACTTATATTGTGACCAGGGTGCTATCCAACGGCGCTTTGTGTCTGACAGATATTGAAGGAAGAAACACCGACATGGCCATCAACTCTGATGCAGTCGAGATATTATGTGTAATTCCCTTGATCATGATAATTGCTTGCTCATTTGTCTGTATTTGGTGTTTATTGAACAATGAAATGACAGAGGCAGTTTCTTTCTTCTATCCAAACACTTCCAACCTTTGCTTTTCCTTTTGAGCCTTAATTATTTTTGTTTCATACCCCTCTTTTGGAATCGTTAAAAAATAAAAGAAAAAAAAATGATGAATGAAAAAATGATGATAAGGAAAACACAAAAACATTGAACTACGTTTGACCTGATTCCTCAAGAAGGATACATAGGCGCCACACGGCTCGGTCGCAACGTGACGAATGTCACACAATTCAAATACCCAAACAAGAAAACTGGGGTAGAAGTTTTGTTTCCTTTTAAAGAAATTTGGTTCCAAGAGTTGTATTCCTTTACTCATCAAGTTATTTAAAATTTCTTGATGATTTTTTCTTACTCACATAAAAACCCCATCTTATGTCCAAAAGACCCCCCGATCATTGTTTAATAAGTGTCAAGACAGGAAGACGAGAGCTCATGGTGATACACTGATCCTTGACTGAAAAGGATCATGAACTGAAACAATTCCCAGCAGAGAGAATCTTATCAACAACACTCCAATTCCCAACTGGAAAATAAAATGAGAGAGTCTTATCGGTGAAAACCTTCTAAAGGCACTGTAAGGCGACGTAAGCTGAGATGAATAAAAATGAGAGAGTCTTAGGGTGAAAAACTTCACGGGCACCTTAAGGCGACGTAAGTTGAGAGAAATGAGAGAGTCTCATTAGTGAAAATCCCTCGAAGGGCGCTATGAGTCGATAGGGCGAGTTCTGGAGGAAATGATCCACATGGGCAAACAATTGCACATCTGTTTACCCCGGGCAAATGAGGCCATCAAAAAGTTTGATTGATACAAATAGACTGGGTCGTTTAATCCGGAATGCATGACGTGATCATTGGGAACAGTCATACCATCCAGATAAGTTCTTTTCTTTTCTTTTCTCAGCATTTTGTTCAGAAATATTTTCCCTTTTTGTTTTCATCTCTTTGTCTAAAAAACTTTTCTAGAAATTTGCTCTATTTGTATTTAAAAGAAAGGTTTTTTAAAGTCTACTACCAGTCGCCGAGACATTACAATAGGGAATATGGAGAAAAGTTGATAAGTAATGGTTGAGGAACTTACAAATCAAGTTCCAAGAAGACCCTCAACAGGACTTTGATGGATTACTGACCAAGTTTTGAGATGGTCAAGACCACACATGAAAAGGAAGGAGAAAGGAAAATCCATCCATAGCAAATGATCCCAGTATCTGCATCTATAACATCTTGGCCCCCGCGGCATTGAAGGAAAGAGTAACTCGTAAAGAGAGTGGTTTGGAGTTGAAAGGACTCCCCAGAGTGTTTTGAAGTAAGAGAGGGGGAAACAAATGAATGGAAAGTCCATCCCCAACAGTGAAACCATCCCCAACAAGTGAAATTATTGTCAACCTGTTGGGAGGCACATAGCAAGAAAGATAGAAGAAAAGAAAAATAAACAGTCCCGGCAGGAGTGTCAAGATTACTCACCATGTTTTGAAACTAACAAGATTTTCTTTGGTTTTATAGGAAAATAAAGGTTGATAATGACAGGGAGATACGCCACAATAAAAGTCACACAAACTGGGGCAGAAAAGTTTCTATCATTGTCAAAACAATTTCTCGGTTAAACAAGGAAACAAGCAAATACTTTTCATGTCCTAGAATTAGGCGCCCACCTGTATAACAAGGGAATACATTTCATGTCTTAGAAATAGGCACCCACCATATAACAAGGGAATAATTTTCATGTCTTAGCATTAGGCGCCCACCTGTATAACAAGGGAATACTTTTCGTACCTTAGCAATAGGCGCCCACCTGTATAACAAGGGAATAATTTTCATGTTTAGGTGCCCACCTATATAACAAGGGAATACATTTTCATGTCTTAGAAATAGGCACCCACCTGTATAACAAGGGAATGAATTTTCATGTCTTAGCATTACGCGCCCACCTGTATAACAAGGGAATTTTCATGTCTTAGCGATTAGGCGCCCACCTGTATAACAAGGGAATACATGGGAATACATTTTCATGTCGTAGAAATAGGCGCCCACCTGTATATCAAGGGAATAAATTTTCATGTCTTAGCATTAGGCGCCCACCTGTATAACAAGGTAATACTTTTCATACCTTAGCAATAGGCGCCCACCTGTATAACAAGGGAATAATTTTCATGTTTAGGCGCCCACCTGTATAACAAGGGAATACATTTTCATGTCTTAGAAATAGGCACCCACCTGTATAACAAGAGAATAAATTTTTATGTCTTAGCATTAGGCGCCCACCTGTATAACAAGGGAATAAGTTTCATGTCTTAGCGATTAGGCGCCCACCTGTACAACAAGGGAATACATTTTCATGCCTTAGAAATAGGCGCCCACCTGTATAACAAGGGAATAAATTTTCATGTCTTAGCATTAGGTGCGCACCTGTATAACAAGGGAATACTTTTCGTACCTTAGCAATAGGCACCCACCTGTATAACAAGGGAATATTTTTCATGTTTATGCGCCCACCTGTATAGCAAGGGAATACATTTTCATGTCTTAGAAATAGGCACCCACCTGTATGACAAGGGAATAAATTTTCATGTATTAGCATTAGGCGCCCACCTGTATAACAAGGGAATAATTTTCATGTCTTAGCGATTAGGCGCCCACCTGTATAACAAGGGAATACATGTTCATGTCTTAGCATAAGGCGCCCACCTGTATAACAAAAGAATAATTTTCATGTCTTAGCGATTAGGCGCCCACCTGTATAACAAGGGAATACATGTTCATGTCTTAGAATCAGGCGCCCACCTGTATAACAAGAGGAATATTTCTTTTTCAGTTTTTACATCGCAGGTATTGAAACCAGCACCCATAATGAATGCAGAGGGACGCATCGGAAGATCCCCAGCACAAATCCAAGTTCAGAAGCGAAAGAAGGCAACAGTAGCCGAAAAAACTCTTCATGTTACAGAAGAAGTATGAGACACATCCAGAGAGGAACAGTTTTCAAACTTTGTCTACCCCCTCAACATAACAGATTTGACGAAGAAAGCTTTATCCCCAGGATATTAAGAAAAACAAGGAGACCTGATGCTTAAAGGAGCGAAGGGCAGAGCCACCTCAAAGTTCTCGAAAGAAAGCATTGGAAGAAACACGAGACGACAAGAAGGCCAGGCGACATGAATAAGTTGAAGATAGATGATATCTTATGATCCATAGGCTAGTTTAACTTCTTTCTTTTCCCTTTTAGCACGGTGTAACAAGGAAATCGGTAAGCAGTGATAGCAGCAGCAACAACAGTGACAGTAAAACCACAGTTCCACGGTAGTCCCAGCTACCAAATCTTCCCGAACTTCATTGACCTGATTCCCTTTTAGCCAGGGATATGTAGGAGATCTTTTGAAGCAAAGGTTCGGTCAAGTCTTTCAAAAGATGCTTCACACGGAGTATTCAAACGGGCAAAAATCGCTCGTATCCGCTCACTTATCTTTGCACGAAAACTCTTCGTGTTTCCGAGTAAAGAGGGGCAGCTGTGAGCACGTGTTTTTTGCCCTATATGAGAATTACTCCCAAAAATTCAAAATAAAATAATTTTTTGCATCGTTTGTAATATTTGTGGATTTTTGTGTTAATTTTCCTATTTTATTTTTTTGATTTTGTGTGTGCATGTTTATTTGATTAAATTAATAAAAATACAAAAAATATGTTGGGATAGCATTTAGGATTTAATTTTAAAATTTTAAGTTAATTAATAAATTACTTACCTTACGAAAATGAAAAAATGATAAAATATTGTATTTTTTGCATTTTTTTAAGCGTCCAAATTGTGTGATTATTTTTATTCATGATAATTACTATTTAGGATTAATTAGATTTCTTTAGTTAATTTCTTATTTTTATCTCTTTAAGTTAGAAATTTTTGGTTTTAGTTGATTAGTCATTAATAATGAAAAAATGGACCGGGCTATCCAAAATTGCCCAAAACTAGCCCAAAAAGAGCCTCACCCAGTCCAGATCAATCAGCCTTAGAGAAGGCTGTCACACCTCCTTTTCCATACACAACGTCAGCTGCCGCTGCTTACTACTACACCCCGGGAAGGGATATAATAACAATCAAGGAAGGAATTTTTCCACTTAAAGGACAGTCGGAACAGGATCAATTTATTTAATTTTTCAGAGTCGCCACTTGGGAAAATAATGGTGTCCCAAGTCACCAGTTTTAATCCCGAACCGAGGAAATTTATGACTCTGTATTGCAGTCTGTGAAACTAGAAACTTGGATACGGAATTCTGTTAACCCGGGAGAAGGTGTTAGGCACTCCCGGATTCCGTGGTTTTAGCACGGTCGCTCAACTGCGATTTTTGTTTTTATCTGATTTCTTTATATATTTTAATTATGTGCTTTTATGTTCCGCTTTTCAATATTAGAAGAATTGCGACGTCACGAAAACATATTTCGAGGCACATCGCAACCAGTACGCATGTGACTTTAATGCATTTCAGTTTCGCCGATAGTAAGATTTGGGTCACATAAATGCGCACCCGTATTTAGGAAAGTAATTTATTAAAGTGGTGCCTAAAGAGTCTATCGTATTGTTAACTTTGGGAAAGACCGTGAAATTCGTTAAACGGTCTTTCCGAGTCTAAGTATTTTATAGTAATTAATTGAGGGCCCCGTGCATTTGTTCTCTAACGAGGCTCATCTCGTTTATTTTTAAAGGCCATCCCTAAAGCAACTATATTTATTCAATTCATCTCTAATAATAAAGAAGAAAACCTTAATCATTCATAATGACTAATTGTTATGTTACCAATAGAGTTTCGGATTGATAGCTGTTCTGGGCCTATTAAAAGCGGAATGGAGCCCATATGCCTGAACCATCTACATTTCAACATTTCAGAATAATTTTCCAAGTTTTCAGTGTTTTAACCAATTTTTAAATTTAAGTCCTACATTTGAATTTGGATTTATAGATACATTTAATAGTGCAATCTATTGTTTTGAATGGCAGACTATTTAAGTAATCTAAGATTAAGCAGAATAGTGTTAAAATCTACTGTATTGATATGGCAGTATTACTATCGCAATTTCACAAATAATTTTGAGAATGAATATGATCATATTTTGTTCATGAGGAGAAACAGGGTCTCAATTAAACACTTAATATCGACTGACTCATAATAATACACAAACATTTAAGACTAAGCTAGTTTATAACATAATGAATATCAATATGAGTGGAAATTCTATTAAACAGTCCAAAATCAGTCTAAACATCCTAGAATCAGTCCGCTGTTATTACAAATTGAATTTTGAGCCATTCCATCTGATATCAAATGCAAGCTCATTCATGATGAGTCTGTTACTTCAACAATCAATTCCCAAGACAGTCAAAATTCAGCACTCAAATTAACTAACCTCAAACTATTTCAAATGTTACTGCAACAGTCCATGAGATCTACTACATATAGGCTAATCAATGAATATAACTAACTAGTCTAGATAATTAACTACCGAGATAGCCAAATTCGAAGAAGATTATGCAACCATTGCACTTCCACTCCATGGAAAGTATTACACCAAAATAGGGGAAATGTGTACCTGAAAGTTGAACAGATCTATTAGATTTGATAAACACAGCAACATGATGTGATTCAACATGCAGTTCAGCTATAACAACAGTAGTAGACAATAACAGCAACACTCAGCAACAACCAGCAGCAACCAATGATGAACAGCAAAACTAACAACCCAGGGACAGATGTAAAACCAGTACAAAATCCAGCCAAACCCAATGAAACAGTAACAGGATATCTAATAGCACGCTAAGGAAGAATCACTTGAAACCCCAGCAAGACCAAATCACAATCACAGGTAGAAAATAAGAGAACAATAGTTTTCTGATCTTCAAACACTCAACGAAAGAAGCTTGGAACTTCCAATGAACTCCCTATCCCATACACAGACTGATCCCCACTTCTAATTCTATCCTCTCTAAAACCTGTGTTTTCAGTGTATCCCCTGTATCTGTGTGTTCTCTTATAGATTGTATGCCTTTGTGTGTGTGTTTTCCAGTCGCCTCTTCTATTCTAGAATTGATTTTTTGCTTAAACTCTCTCCCTGTGTGTGTCCAAAAAAAACCCCCTTGCTTTTCAATATTTTCCCCCTCTTTATATGGCAAAACAGACCACTAAGATGCCTCAAACCATCAGAAAGACCTAGCCCATGATATTTTCTGCCCAGCCCATCCCCTCTCTGTTTTTTCCACTAAAATTTGTCTAAGTGTGGGTTTTATTATTTTAAACTCAGGGACTGCAGGAACTGGTGGTGCCTTGCTGTACAGCAGGTTCCACCAGTCCATGTTATGGGCTGGATAATTTAAATTCCTAAAATAATAACCTCTGATTTTCTAACAGCTATATCCAATTCAGAACTTAATTTAAACTCAACAACAATTTAAGACTCGATCCAACAGTGATTTCGAAACCAATATTGAGTTTTACTGCTGTAGTGTTCTAACCAACAAACCCATACAACTAATCAATGACGTTCGTTTAATCGATCACAACACGTAGAACTAGTAGCAAATAATCGACCTACGAATTCAATTCATAGTTTTCGGGCAGAATCAGGGGACCAACAAATATGAACTAATTGCTTGACGACCTTAATCAAACTGAACATACAATTCATTTTAATTAAATAGGACAGAAGGAATCAACCAAATAAGAGGTCTTAAAGAGTCGAACAGCAAGTTTAATAAAATCAAAAAATGGAAAATCACATAGACAAATGCACAACACAGAACTAGATGAGGCTAGAAAATGGGAAAGAATACCTTGAAAGCAAATAATCCTGGAATTTGAACGAGTCTCGAATCATTCGCCCTTGAATCATTGAAGCCAAACGGGCCTTAATCGGGGTGTTCTCGATTGAGAACACCTAGATTAAGGTCCATTACACCTCAATCTCCTATCAATTTCGAACAAAGATCCCATTTTGGATTTTTTAGGGTTCTTGAGGGCTCGATTTGTGGTTCGAATTTTCTGGTTATATTCGAACAAAAGTAAATTCGATTAAGGTGAGAAGGAGGCCAGGGGATGACAGGGTGTGAGTTTGGGCTTGGTTGGAGTGGGTTCAAGTTTTACTCGAATCTTTAAATGAATATTCGATATGAGGGGGGATGATTCGAGCCAAACGGTTAGTGGATTTGGGAAGAGGAAGGCAAGGTGGTTCAGGGGTGTTGTTTTCCTGGCCAACAGAACGATTGCTGCCGGCTTAAGGGTGGAGGAGAAGGGCAGCGGCTACTAGGGTTTCGAGAGGGTCGTTTGGTCTTGGCTTTTTTGGAGAAGAAATGGTGAAATGAAGAGGAAGAAAGGGTTTGGGTGTAATTACTCTAAATTACAAACTTGAATTTATATGCAAAATGAAAACATTTTTGTATTTTATATTAATTTAAATAATAGACATGCATATACAAAAATTCAAATAATAAGAGAAAAATAACACAAAAATCACAAAACATCACACACAACACAAAAGTATTTTATTTTTTGAATTTCTTGGGAGTAATTCTCATGTATGGCAAAAATCACGTGCTCACAACTGCCCCTCTTTGCGCGGAAACATGAAGAGTTTTCGTCCAAAGATAAGTGAGCGGATACGAGCGATTTTTGCCCGTTTGAGTACTCCGTATGAAGAATTGTTTGGACAAGTTTGACCGAACCTTTGCTTCGGAAGGTCTCCTTCATATCCCTGGCTAAAAGGGAATCAGGTCAATGTAGTTCGGGAAGTTTTGGTAGTTGGGACTACCATGACTGCTGTGATCTAGCTGTTATTGCTGTTGCTGTGATGCTACTACTTAACTGATCTCCTTATTACACTGTGCTAAACGAAAAATAAGAAGCTAGACTAGGTTACAGTATTGCAAATTCTTATCTCTCTTTTCAACTTGATCTCGTCATGTTCCTTTCCATCCTGCTGGATTTGATGTTTCTTCACATGCTTATTCTCTTCTGATAATTGTTATTTCGGCCTATCTTGATTGCCGAACTCCAACCATTGATCCCTTTCTTGTGATCTTCGAACTATTTTCCTTCGACGTCCGAATCTATCTTTCTGACCCTTGTTGCCTTCCTTCTGATTATGAACTTGGATTCATGCTGGGGATTTCCGTTACACTCTGTCACCTTCCGATCGTTCACTATCTTTATCAAATCTTAGAAACTGAGATGCCGTTCTGTTCTTCCGGCGGGCTTCTAGCTTCAACATCAATTTGGAAGATAAAACGCCATTCCTCTCTTCAGGCGGGCACCTGACCTCAACTACAACTTCAAATAAATCGCCACTCTATTCTTCAGGCGGGCACCTAATTTCAATAACAAACTTTGAAAATAAATCGCTTCTCCATTCTTCAAGCGGGCACCTGACTTCAACGACAAACTTCAAAAATAAATCGCCACTCCGTTCTTCGGGTGGGCACCTGACTTCAATAACAAACTCTGAAAAAAAATCGCCACTCCATTCTTCAGGCGATCACCTGACTTCAACTTCAAAATAAATCGCCACTCCATTCTTCAGGCGGGCACCTGACTTCAACAACAAACTTTGAAAATAAATCGCTACTCCATTCTTCAGGCGGGCTCCCTGACTTCAACTAAACCTTCAAAATTAAATCGCCACTCCATTCTTCAGGCGGGCTCCCTGACTTCAATTATAACTTCAAAACTAAATCGCCACTCCATTCTTCAGGCGGGCACCTGACTTCAATAACAAACTCTGAAAATAAATCGCCACTCCATTCTTCAGGCGGGCACCTGACTTCAACTACAACTTCAAAATGAATCGCCACTCCATTCTTCAGGCAAGCACATGACTTCAACAACAAACTTTAAAAATAAATCGCCACTCCATTCTTCAGGCGGGCACCTGACTTCAATAACAAACTCTGAAAATAAATCGCCACTCCATTCTTCAGGCGAGCACTTGACTTCAACCACAAACTTCAAAAATAAATCGCCACTCCATTCTTCAGGCGGGCACCTGACTTCAACAACAATCCTTGAAAATAAATTGCCATTTCATTCTTCAGGCGGACACCTGACTTCAACAACAATCCTTGAAAATAAATCGCCATTCCATCATTCAGGCGGGCACCTGACTTAAACAACAAACTTTGAAATAAATCGCTACTCCATTCTTCAAGCGGGCACCTGACTTCAACAACAAACTTCGAACTTCATCCCATTCCTATCGTCTTCCTTTGCTTCCTGTACCACTTCTTTTCCTGCATCGCCTCTTAAACCATCCTTTCTCCTAAATTATCTTGTTCTGGAACTGCTTTCCTCCTGGGTCATGTTGTTTTCCTTCCTGACTGTTGGGAATATCTTTAGAATTGTTTACTTACCTGCTGGGGATAATGATACTTGGCAAATTTTCCTTTATTCCCTCCCCTTTCCATTTTCGTCAAAACTTTTAGTCTTTTTTTGAGATTGCTGGGGATCTAAAATGTTGCCCGCCAGTGACTGTACTATCGGAGAATCCCTTTATTCTTTCCCAACTCCTTTTAAGACTCACACTCCGCTCTCTTGAAAACCATAAGATACAATGTCGCCGGGGGAACTTTTCAGCGTTTCATTCTTCCGCACTGCTGGTGGGATAATACCTTTCTCTTGTTCTCTGAATCACAAGTTTTCTCACTTTGTTATGTCTGCTTGTGGTATAACCTCCTTTGTCACCGCTTTTCTTCCCCCGAAAATCGTTGGGGATGAAACCTGGTTCTAGGATCCTTCTCTTGTGCTAACTGGCTTTTTCAAGATTGCTGGGGATAACCCGAGTTCAAAAATCACTTCCTCGTGTTGTCTGGCCTTTTTCAAAACTATTCCACTATAAGCTGGTACTTTCCTTCCTCCCAGAATCTTGTGTTGCTTTCTATCTTTACCAACTAGGCATTTGATTTCGAGAAAATTTTCGCAATGGGAGAAAATTTTCTGCCCCAATTTGATAACCTTCTTTGTGGCATGCTTTCCTGCTGACGAACCCTCTCTTCCTGCTTCAAATCAAAGAAAAATTGTTAATTTCAAAAATGCGGTGAGTGGTCTTGCTGCTCTTGCTGGGGCAGTTTCCTTTTCTTCTTTAGCTGCTTTGCCTTCCTCAAACTTTGGGGGTGACGTTGATACTTACTGGGGATGGTGTTCTTGCCGCGGATGATCTCTCATATCTCCTTTTTATTCCAACCTCCATGTGGTCCGACCCTCTTAGTCGATGACCTGTTGGGAGAAACTATCTTCCGGATGAGTATTTCGTATTCCTACTGTTCTCCGCCCTACTTCGTAATTCCTTTGAACCTTCCAACCAACCTGCCATCCTAGTCCTACAACGGAACGCCTTTTCTATTTACTGCCTTGTTCTGCGCCTATTTATCTTCGTTTGTACCTCTTGGGGCGACTTGGTAGTAAGCATTGAAAAGTTAATTTTCGACATAAACATAAAAGAATCTTTAAAGTGAGAGAAAAATGATAGATAAAAAAATAAAATAAATAGAAAGACTGCTGACCGCAAAAGATAAAAGGAAAACGTTTCTGAGCCCAAATCTGGGAAAAACGTATCTGAATGTATAACCAATCCAATGGTTATGTCGTGCCTTTGAGATTAATCTACCCAGTCTATTTATGTCAATCGCTTTTCTGACGGCTTCGTTTTGCTAGAAGTGAACAAATGTCCCAACCTCATCCCATGCGGACACCTTACAACCATCTCACCTTGTCACCTCATAGTGCCCTTCAAAGGGTTTTCACTAATGAGATTCTCTCATTTCTCTTGACCTCCCGTCGCCTTAGAGTGCCTGTAAAGGTTTTCACTGTAAGACTCTCTCATTTTATTTCTCTAGGCTTTCTTCGCCTTAAGGTGCCCGCAAGGGTTTTCACCATTAAGACTCTCTCATTTTGCTTTCTTTCCATGCCGTGGGCTGGGGTACTATCCACGAGATTCCCTCTAAAGGGCTATCCATTTTCAGCTTGTGAGTCCTGGATTCAGTCGAGGATCGGAGTGCCATTCTTGGTTTTCATTTGCATGACTTGGCATTTCTCAAATAACGATCGAGAGGTCTTTTTTGGTCATTAATGTGGTTTTTTTGGTCATTAATGTGGTTTTTGTGTGCGAGGCTAGAGAAAAGGGATTTAACCTCAACGGGTAGCTCATTACAACTTTTGGAATCCACACTATCTTTTCAAACGAAACATGACTTCTTCCCTAGTTTTGTTGCTTTGGGAATCTTTGATTTTTATTTCACTATGACCGAGCCGTGAGGCGCCTACGTATCCTTTTTGAGGAATCAGGTCGAATGTTGTTCACTTTTCTTGTGACTTTTCTTTGTTTCCTTTTCTATTTTGTTACACCTCTTTCTTGAGGATTCCAAAAGAGGGTATATGAAAGAATAATTAAGGCTCAAAGGGGAAAACAAGGGTTAAAGTGTTTGGGTAGTAGAAAAATTGCCTCTGCCATTTCATTCTCCGAAAAATGCCAAATACAAACAAATGTAACCAAACGTTGACAAATACATTAAAGAATTACACATAATATCTCTTGACTGCATCATAATTGATAGCCATATCGGTGCATCTTCCCTCAATATCAGTTAGACATAGAGCGTCGTTGGATAATTCTCTAGTCAGGACAAATGGTCCTTGCCAATTGGGAGCGAACTTGCCTTTTACTTCGGCCTGATGTGGTAGAATTTTCTTCAGCACTTGCTGCCCCACTTCAAATTTTCTGGGACGTACCTTCTTGTTATATGCTCTTGCCATTCTCTTTTGATACAATTGGCCATGACATACTGCTGTCAATCTCTTTTCATCGATCAAACTCAATTGCTCCAATCGGGCTTTGACCCATTCATCGTCATCAATCTCAGCTTCAGCGACAATTCGGAGGGATGGAATCTCAACTTCTGCTGGTATTACTACTTCAGTTCCGTACACCAACAAATAAGGAGTTGCACCTACCGAAGTTCGAACGGTAGTGCAATAACCCAACAATGCAAATGGTAACTTTTCATGCCATTGCCTAGACCCTTCAACCATCTTCCTTAATATCTTCTTTATATTCTTGTTTGCTGCCTCAACCGCACCATTTGCTTTGGGATGATACGGTGTGGAATTTTGGTGTGTAATCTTGAACTGTTGACATACCTCCTTCATCAATCCACTATTAAGATTGGCACCATTATCCGTGATGATTACCTTCGGGATTCCAAACCTACAGATGATGTGGGAATGTACGAAGTCCACCACCGCCTTCTTGGTCACTGATTTGAAGGTTTTAGCCTCCACCCACTTGGTAAAATAATCGATGGTTACCAGAATGAACCTATGACCATTGGAAGCCGCAGGCTCTATAGGTCCGATAACATCCATGCCCCACGCAACAAATGGCCATGGCGCTGACATTGTATGCAATTCAGTCGGTGGAGAATAAATCAAATCTCCGTGTATCTAACACTAATGGCATCTTCATACAAAACTTATACAATCACGCTCCATAGTGAGCCAATAATATCCTACTCGAAGAATCTTCTTTGCTAATACATATCTGCTCATATGCGGCCCACAAACTTCGGCGTGTATCTCTATCATCACTGCTGTGGCTTGACTCACATCTATACATCTCAACAATCCCAAATCTGGGGTTCTTCTGGACAACGCCCCTCCACTAAGGAAAAATCCATTTTCCAATCGCCGAATAGCTCTCTTTTGATCTCCAGTTTCCTGCTCTGGGTATATTTCTAACCTGAGGTATTCTTTGACATCATGAAACCATGGCTCACCATCCATTTCTTCTTCTATCATATTGCAATAAGCATGTTGATTTCGAACATGAATATGTAACAGATCAACATGAATCTTGTCCAGGTGATGTAACATCGATGCCAAAGTAGCTAAAGCATAGGCAACCTCATTATGCACTCTGGGGATATGTCTGAATTCTACTGACTAGAAACACTTAGTCAGATCGTGCAAACATTGACGATACGGGATAAGCTTCAAATCTCTGGTTTCCCATTCTCCCTGAATCTGATGTACCAGAAGGTCCGAGTCCTCCAAGAGCAAGACGTCCTGTACATCCATGTCCACCGCTAATCGCAACCCTAAGATGCATGCCTCGTACTCTGCCATATTGTTGGTACAATGAAAACGCAGTTGAGCAGTAACAGGATAATGATGTCTTGTTTCAGAGATAAGCACAACCCCTACTCCGACTCCTTTTGCGTTTGCCACTCCGTCGAAGAAAAGCTTCCACCCTGGATCCTCGGTTAATTCTAACCCATCAATTTGCAACACTTTTTCATCTGGAAAATATGTCCTCAAAGGTTCCTATCCATCATCGACATGATTCTCAGCTAAGTGATCGGCTAAGGCTTGAGCTTTCATAGCCGTCCTTGTCACATAGATGATGTCGAATTCTGTAAGTAATATTTGCCATTTTGCTAACCTCCCTGTAGGCATAGGCTTCTGGAAAATATACTTCAATGGATCCAAACGTGAAATGAGGTAAGTAGTGTAAGAAGACAAATAATGTTTCAACTTTTGGGCTACCCAAGTTAAGGCACACCATGTCTTCTCCAAATGAGTGTATTTAACATGGTAGACCGTGAATTTCTTACTGAGATAGTAAATGGCCCGTTCCTTTCTGCCAGTAAGATCATGTTGCCCCAGTACGCAGACGAACGAATTCTCCAAGACCGTTAGATAAAGAATCGGGGTCTACCAGGTTCAGGCAGAACTAGTACGGGTGGGTTTGACAGATATCCTTTGATTTGGTCAAACGCTTCCTGACATTCTATCGTCTATTCTATCGCAGTGTCTTTCTTCAACAGACGGAATATGGGTTTGCAGGTTTCTGTAAGCTGAGCAATAAACCTACTGATATAATTTAATCTTCCCAACAAACGCATTACCTCTGTTTTGTTCCTTGGCAGGGGTAACTCCTGGATGGACTTGATTTTTGATGGGTCCAACTCAATGTATCGTCAGCTGACGATGAATCCTAGCAACTTTCCTGACGGAACCCCGAACGCATATTTGGACGGATTGAGCTTAATATCATATCTATGAAGTCTTTGAAAAAACTTCCTGAGGTCGGCTATGTGGTCTTCTTGACGTCTAGATTTTATGATCACATCATCCACGTACACTTCAATTTCTTTGTGTATCATATCATGAAACGCCGTAGTCATCGCCCTCATGTATGCTGCCCCATGCGTTCTTCAGACCGAACGGCATTACCGGTAGCAGTAAGTTCCCCATGGTGTGATAAAATCCATCTTTTCCGCGTCCTCTTCATCCATTAAAATTTGATGATTTACCGCATAGCAGTCGACAAAGGATCTGATCTCACGCCCGGCGCAATTATCAATTAAAATATGGATATTGGGAAGCGGAAAATTATCCTTAGGGCTTGCCTTGTTGAGACTGCGGTAGTCAACACATACTCTGATCTTCCCATCTTTCTTTGGCACCGGTACTACATTAGCCAACCAATCGGGGAATCGAGACACGAATGACTTTCGCTTGTAGTTGCTTGGTCACTTCCTCACTGATCTTTACACTCATCTCCGTCTTAAACTTCCGTAGTTTTTGCTTGACGGGAGGGCATGCCGGGTCCGTGGGTAATTTGTGAACCACTAGATAAGTGCTGAGTCCTGGCATATCGTCGTACGACCATGCGAATACATCTTTGAATTCCATGAGTGTCCTGATTAGTTCTTCTCTCATGTTGGGTTCGAGAGGTACACTTATTTCGGTTTCTTTAAGATCATCTGTATCCCCAAGATTAACAGCCTATGTATCATTTAGATTGGGTTTGGGATTTTCCTCAAATTGACTCAGTTCCTCGCCGATTTCTTCTAAGGCTTTATCCTCGTCGTATTCACTCTCATCACTTCTTATTTCATGCATTATTATTTTCAAACCAGATTGACTTTCTATACTAGGTTGATTAATCTTTAAGCACGCCATATCATTAAGATCAGTTGAAAGAAAGCTGCTCAGAAAAGTAAAAGGAAAAATAAAAAAAATTAGAAGCAAAGGGAACAAAATTTCATTAATGGCAAAAATACAAGGAAACCGGGTTTGTATACTCAAAACAAAAAGAAGATAGACTGAAAAATGGACTTTACTCCGAGGATAGTCCCTCACAAAATTTGAAAGAAAAAACAAAAAACAAACTACCAAGACTCTTTCCGGACAGGGAGAGGAGCAGCCTTCCAATTATTCAACTTTGCTTTTGGTCCCACAAACTGTATCTCGGCATGGCTGGACCCTTCACCATCTTCTAACATGCATGCATCTGAGAATAAGCCCTCGAACCTTCTCAGGAACTCTTCGTCTAGCCCGACCATAGGACTGGAAATCCCTGTCGTTGGATGCCTTCTGATCCCGGACCTGACAAAAGATCGGGAGAGGCGCGAAACAGGCTTCGAGAGTACCCCATGTCTTCTGTTTCGGTTGATGTTCTCTGGTATCGGCTTGAATCCCAAACCGAAAGTCCCCACATTTTCTAGCACATATACCGGATGTATGATACCTTGCAGAGATGCACGTAAACCTTTTCCGGGTACGAAACCGTTTCTCAATATTTCATGAGCCACCATGACATCTGCAGTAATTACTCTGTCATTAAGATTGTATTCCCCCTCTGGAACTCGTTTGACGGATACCGCATCGCAAACCTGGTATACCCATGGCCCAACATCCTTTCTTTCTCAACAAAGGGGACGATGATGCCTTGTTGTAGATCGTTCTCTCCATGGACTATGATTTCCTGTCGATCCCACTCAAACTTGACTAGTTGGTGTAGGCTGGACGGAACCGCTTTTGCAGTATGGATCCACGGTCGTCCTATCAGAAGGTTGCATGAAACCATCATGTCCAACACCTGGAACTCCATGGTGAACTCCACAGGTCCGATTGTCAACACTAACATTATGTCCCCGACCGATGCCTTGCCTCCTCCATCGAACGCTCGGACACATATGTTGTTCTTGCGTATCCTGCTGATATCCACTTTCAATTTGTTTAATGTAGAGAGGGGACAAATGTTTGCACTGGACCCATTGTCGACTAGAACTCTGGTAACCACAGACTCTTCACACTTTACTGTAAGATATAAAACCTTGTTGTGCTCGGTGCCTTCCTCAGGCAACTCATCATCGGCGAAGGTGATCTGATTTGCTTCGAAGATCCTATTGGTGATCTTTTCCAAGTGACTGACAGAGATTTTGTCGGGTACATGGGCCTTATTCAAAACTTTCATCAAGGCTTGCCGATGTTCTTCAGAATGTATCAATAAGGATAGCAATGAGATTTGAGCATGGGTTTTCTTCAGTTGTTCTAAGATAGAATAATCATGCAGCTTCATCTTTTTCAGGAACTCCTTTGCTTCTTCATCGGTTACCGGCTTTTTTAGTGTTGCTGGATTAGTCTTTCTCAATTCCGCAGGAACAAAACATCTCACTGAACGAGTCAAACCTTGTGCTTCGCAAAATTCCTCCCTGACTTCTTTTCCTTTGTAAGTCATCGTGACCCGGTCATAGTTCCATGGAATGGCTTTGCTGTCAGCTATCGGCAACTATATTGCTGGCTTGATGATGAAAGGATCTATTCGAACACCTGCTACAGTTAGGACAGGTTTGGTTGCTGCCCCTGGTACGTCTATTTTTACTCCCTCTGGCCTCACAGGCACTTTTTCCGCACTCCCCTTTTCTACTTCTGACCCATCTTGTACTTCCTTCTTACGGATGAGTGACTCGTCAGGGCTTGGCCCCTTTTTCATTTCGACCCCGCTAGATCTGATCATCATCACGGTCTGAGAGGTTTTCTCATGTCCCTCTTCTACCCGTACCAACTCGATCATGTTGGTCTCATGATGAGTTGGGAGCGGATTTTGGTTGATGTTGGGTTCCGCCGGAGTCTGGACCTCAATTCGGCGAGTGTCGATGAGTTTCTGGATAGCTGTTTTCAACCTCGAATATTTTTCTGTGTTATGCCCCGGACATCCTGAGAGATATGCACAATTTATTAAGTGATCCAAATTTTTCGGATGAGGGTTTGGTAGCTTAGCCTCGACCGGATTCAGCAATCCTACATGCTTCAATCGGTGGAACAAACTGGTGTAAGACTCTCCCAAGGGAGTGAAAGTCTTCGGCCTTGGTGCCCTGTCATTCTTGAAGGCTTGATTCGGATGAAAACCCACACCCGTGGGGTTTTTATATGCTCTTGGGGGTGGATAATTATTTTGTGGAGTTGTTGCACGCCATGGTGCATGGACGGGAGGTGGGGCATATGACTGGGCATGATGGACGGTAAAATGGGGATCAGGTGCTGGATAGTAGTGTTGCGGGTGGCTATACAAATTGTGGAAGTAATTTTGTTGGTGTGGTTGTGGTGGATTGTACTAGGGTGCGGGGCCTCTGGCTCGGAACCAGGCTCTCGAATCAACCGCTGCAACTTCTTCTTTCCTCTTCTTCCCAAGCACTCTACCAGTGCCACTTTGAATGGCTTGAGTAGTTGCCTTTAGAGCAGAATAACTCATGATTTTGTTAGCTTTTAAGCCTTCCTCGATCATGGCTCCCATCTTTATTACTTCGGTAAATGACTTTCCTACGGACGTTACCAAATGCCCGAAGTATGTTGGCTCCAATGTCTGCAAGAAGTAATCTACCATCTCGTTTTCTCTCATCGGTGGATCTACCTTTGCTGCCTATTCCCTCCAGCGGAACCCAAATTCTCTGAAACTTTCGACGGGTTTCTTCTCTAACTTTAGCAATGATAAGCGATCGAGGATTATTTCAAGATTGTACTGAAACTGGCCGATGAATGCTTGGGCCAGGTCATCCCATGTAAACCATTTGCTAGGATCCTGCCTGGCGTACCACTCTAGTGCAGACCCTCCTAAGCTCTGACCAAAGTAAGCTATCAAAATTTCATCTCGCCCTCCAGCTCCTCGTATTTTGCTGCAGAAACCTCGGAGATGGGCTACTGGGTCACCATGCCCCTCGTATAGATCAAATTTGGGCATTTTGAACCCCACGGGCAACTGGACATCTGGAAATGGGCACAGATCTTTGTAAGCAACACTGACTTGGTTGCCTAAACCATGCATATTCCTGAAGGATTGCTCCAGGCTCTTAACTTTTCGAATAACCTCCTCCTGTTCCAAACTTTTGGGGTGCCTTTTCGGTTCTGCCGGGTTGTCCCAGTGAGGGGTGTGTGAATGCAGTTCAGGAGCCCTAAAGGTAAGCTCGGAAGAATAACAATGATTGTCATGGATTTGGAAAATCGGCTCACTGGATAACTTTTGTAAAGTAGCAGGTGGAGGTGCCACAAAAACATGGGTAATCGGGGGAGGAGGATTTTGTCTAGCTGGTGGAACCTGGGATGTTTAAGGGTTTTTCCCTTGATAATATGGATATATCGGGGCACTTGTTGAGGGGTCAATGGGCGGACGCTCTGGGGCCGGTGTAAGAGTAGGAAGGTTTGGTGATGACTGTCCCCTAGCCCAAGCTAGGTGCATCTATGTTATCTGCTGTCTCAACCGGTCCACCTCCTCTTTCATGATTTGTATCTCTGTTTTCTCTCCATCGAGACTTTTGTCGGAACTAGACATGCTTGCTGGAATTGGACCTTTTGATCTAGTATGGTAATGGTGATTGGCCAGTATATTCAGTCAAGTCAACTGCTAAACTTCTCTGAAATGCAACAAACTTGTTAGCTCACTGAGTTTAATAGATATGTTATCACACGTTGGATGCAATGCACCTAATCAATTAACCATTTCTATATGTATTCATTGCATGCGTCATTCCAGCTTTTCTCTTTTCAATTATCCTTGAAAACCTCGCTTGTTATTAACCTCCCCTTTTCCCTTTCTTTTCCCTTTTTTTTTCTTTTCTATTTTTTTCTCTTTTCTTTTTCTTTTTAGTGGAGGTCGAATCTTATGTGGATTGCCTACGTATCACGTCCCCGCGTGAATCAGACCGAGCGTAGTTCTGAACACAAGATTGTGCAAAATTTTGGATTTCTTATAACAAAACTCTTACAGTTACAAAACATGTCTTACAACAATCATCAAAATAAAAGAAATGCTTGACTCAAAAATAAAACAGCAAAAATGTCAACCAGCTTTTCAAAATTTTAAAATACATCTGTTAATCATCAGCCTAATGCTCTTAAATTCCTGGGGGCCTGTGAGGCATCGTTCGGCCTTGCCACGGGCATTGGTGTGAGGTCCCTGTGTAGTCCTCTTAACTCTCTCATGATCTGATGAACATAATCCATAACCGAAGCAAAAAGGGCGGTGCAGGGCATTTGTTCACAAGCTAAGCACTTCATGGTGACATAATGCCCGATTTCTTCGATTCTGTCCTTGATCATGTCCCTTTCTCTGAGTAGCTGTTCTATCCACCGGTTCTTCGCCCCCAATATCTAAGCATTGATGGTGACCTGATCTAAGAGCCTGTCCACTTGTACTTGCAGTCGTGTCATCAAATCGTGACAATGGTCGAGGTCTGCCCTGGCATCCCGGGCTTGTTTGAAAACCCGCTCCCTGAGGGTAACATTTGCTTCCCTCAGATTAGTGATGATCTCAGTATAATCTCTTTCCATTCTTTGTAGATGGAGTGCTTGTTGATGTGCCCCCCCTTCTCCGGCTAGCGCAAATCCTTGTTGTCTGGGCCTTCGACTTTTCCAATTCTCTTTGGACATCAGCGGCTTGATTTTCCAAACCGTTTATCAACTTTTCGTCCGACCGACTCCTCAATTGTCTGTCAGCATCCATTTTTGAGCTTTCAAGAAGTCATCTTCTCGTGCCAACTTCTTTTTATCTCCTTCGTCGGTGGTAGCTTGCATATCCTTTTCAAATTGGAGATCTTGGACCTGTTGCTCTATCTTGCCGATCCTTGTTCTGTAAACTTCTTCCTTGGCTAACCAGTCCCATTGTTCTTGTGACGCTTCAGCAAATTCCCTGAGGTGAGGTCTTTTGGCTGGCCTTTCACCCTATGTTTCTCCTTTGTACCAAGTAAGATATCCGGGTACAACCTCTCATCTAGCTCGATCCTGCACACAAGTGTTTGCTTCCAAATATTGGCATTTGCTCCAGATCTGGCAGACCCTTGCTTCCGGGAATTGACCGTCGGGGCCAATTTCAATAACCTGGGTACTCAGGTCCTCGTCTTTGGGCACTATCTGACACCTCCCAAGCTGCCTTAAAACTCGATGGGGTGCATAAGGTTGAATGCTCTTAAGTCCCATTAAGAGAAAGTGGGACCTAGCTGCTGGCATGTACACGATTCTGTCCACTGATAACCAAACCAACGTCCATTGTATTTGACTTGCACTGAGGGCCTGGAAGTACGCCCTCCACGCCAAGATTCCTTCAGGTAAGATGGTCCTATCAACCCTTGTATAGAATTCCTGTATGCAGGTTTTCTCAACCAAACCATACCTCAGAAACTGGGTGTGGTGACACAGGTGCTCGATCATCCATATTTATAGCAACAAATTACAACCTTCGAAAAAGTCTCCTCCGGCTTTGCAGGTTGTGAGGGCTCGATATATGTCTGATAGTATTATGGGAGCAAGAGTACTTTCGTTTTGGGCAAGTAAAGTACTGACAATTTTGGCTATCTTTATATCAATATTCCTGTCTTTTCTCGGGAATACCATAAGTCCTAAAAAGGTTATCATGAAGGCAACTCGTCTGTGCTCATCCCATTTCTGGCGATTACCCTTGCTGCATAACTTATTCTCTGGCTTGTCAAAACCTCCCACATGAGCGTACCTTTGATAGATGAAGCTTAAGGTACAAAACCCTTATGCCAAATCTGGGTTATGTACCGTTCTGACTATCTTTAATGAGTCCAAAAATCGGTGTACGGTGGCAGCCCTTGGAGCGACTGGATATTGCTGCCCCAATGGTATATCATTGTTTCCAATGTATCTGGTCATCTCCTCCAAAGTTGGGGTGAGCTCACAATCCGAGAAGTGAAAGACATTGTGTGCGGAGTCCCAGTATGTGACTAATGCTCTTATGATATCCCCCTCGAGGCTTTATTTCAAGCAGACCTGTGAGACCTTTCAAATATTTCTTGACTTCGCCCTGCCCTTCTTCGCCCAGATCATCCCACCATAGTCGTATTTGGATCGGGATTTTAGTCATGAGTGAAAAGGGTTCATTTCGAATCGTGCTAATCCTGCACATTTATTATTGTTAAAGAAGAAGACCATTTCGGCTAACAATGATTGGACTATTTTCAAATTTCAAACAAAAAGACCTAATTTTCGACCGCGGCCTTTTAGCACTTTCAAGACGAAGATTTTAAGGCTACGCTCGTTTAACGGCTAAAAATCCTAACATGATTCTTTAGGGGCTGTTGGCACAAAGTCAGCCTTCCGGCGTTCCTTTTAAGGACTTTCGGCCATTCTTGTCAACACAACATTACTGGACCTATTATGACTGCGGGTCAACCGACCGAAATCTAAATAATGACCCAAAAATGGCTGTTTGTGCAGAGTTAGCCTTCCGTTGTCCCTTTCGGGAACATTCGGCTATTCTCGACGAAACAGGCTTACCAATTTATTTATGACTCTAAAATTTAAAATTTTGGTTTTTTTGCAAAAGGGGAAGTTGGACCCGATGGGGTTTGCCTACGTATCTCACATCCGGTGAGAATCAAACCCGCGTAGTTCGGACCAATAAAACAAACTATTTTTCATTTTATTGACCGACAAATAAACTATCTTTTGGAAAACAAAACTTATCACTTTTTTGGAAAACAAAACTTATCACTTTGTTGGCAAGTAAAACTATTTTAAAAATCCGGCAGAATTTCGACACTACTTGAGCATTTTTTTTTTGAAAATAAGTATCTATTTCTCTACACTTTTTCCCTTTTCTTCATTTTTTCATTTTTTTCCAGTGTTTAAAAGCTGGTCAGCATGCAAGTTCAAATAAATGCTTAAAACAAACATGGTGTAGCAGGATGCTCTTTTCTTTTCAGGTTACCTGTCCTGGACGGACCCAACCCCTGTGTCGAGTCCCCTAAGTCAAATGCAACGTGATGCAAATAAGCGTTTCCTACTAGGGATTCAGCATGAAGTTATGTCATTCTAAGCTCAAAACCTTGGTATGTGATCTAGACTGTGTACCCAAGCGGACAACTCAGGCTGAGGAAGGAGCTCCTTTCCGGGAACCAAAAGGCAAGCCGGCTTAGAAACTTTCCAAGCCTCTTTATTATTTCGGGGTATGACACTAACATAATAGGGAGTCTTAACCAGTGAGCACATCCCCGGGGGTGAGAAAAAGAAGAGACTTGGCACAGTTTGTATATGCAGTTCAGGTAATATCAAAGCGGTAAACATGTAGCACATTGATCAAAGCATATAATGAAATCGGATATAAACAAAAAATAGCAATTTAATCGAGCTCGAATTCTTAAACCCTGAACCGAAGTTCTGGGTTTAGATTTATCCCCAGCAGAGTCGCCAGAGCTGTCACACCTCCTTTTCCATACACAACGTCAGGTGCCGCTGCTTACTACTACACCCCGGGAAGGGATATAATAACAATCAGGGAAGGAGTTTTTCCACTTAAAGGACAGTCGAAACGGGATCAATTTATTTAATTTTTTAGAGTCGCCACTTGGGAAAATAATGGTGCCCCAATTCACCGGTTTTAATCCCGAACCGAGGAAATTATGACTCTGTATTGCAGTCTGCAAAACTAGAAACCTGGATCAGGAATTCTGTTAACCCGGGAGAATGTGTTAGGCACTCCCGGATTCCGTGGTTTTAGCACGGTCGCTCAACTGCGATTTTTTGTTTTTATTTGATTTCTTTATATATTTTAATTATGTGCTTTTATGTTCCGCTTTTCAATTTTAGAAGAATTGCGACGTCACGAAAACACATTTTGAGTCACATCACAACCAGTACGCATGTGACTTTAATGCATTTCAGTTTCGCTGAGAGTAAGATTTGGGTCACATAAATGCGCACTCGTATTTAGGAAAGTAATTTATTAAAGTGGTGCCTAAAGAGTCTATCGTGTTGTTAACTTTGGGAAAGACCGTGAAATTCGTTAAACGGTCTTTCCGAGTCTAAGTATTTTATAGTAATTAATTGAGGGCCCCGTGCATTTGTTCTCTAACGAGGCTCATCTCGTTTATTTTTAAAGGCCATCCCTAAAGCAACTATATTTATTCAATTCATCTCTAATAATAAAGAAGAAAACCTTAATCATTCATAATGACTAATTGTTATGTTACCAATAGAGTTTCGGATTGATAGCTATTCTGGGCCTATTAAAAGCAGAATGGAGCCCATATGCCTGAACCATCTACATTTCAACATTTCAGAATAATTTTCCAAGTTTTCAGTGTTTTAACCAATTTTTAAATTTAAGTCCTACATTTGAATTTGGATTTATAGATACATTTAATAGTGCAATCTATTACTTTGAATGGCAGACTATTTAAGTAATCTAAGATTAAGCAGAATATTGTTAAAACCTACTGTATTGATATGGCAGTATTACTATCACAATTTCACAAATAATTTTGAGAATGAATATGATCACATTTTGTTCATGAGGAGAAACAGGGTCTCAATTAAACACTTAATATCGACTGACTCATAATAATACACAAACATTTAAGACTAAGCTAGTTTATAACATAATGAATATCGATATGAGTGGGAATTCTATTAAACAGTCCAAAATCAGTCTAAACCTCCTAGAATCAATCCAATGTTATTACAAATTGAATTTTGAGCCATTCCATCTGATATCAGATGCAAGCACATTCATGATGAGTCTGTTACTTCAACAATCAATTCCCAAGACAGTCAAAATTCAGCACTCAAATTAACTAACCTCAAACTATTTCAAATGTTAATGCAACAGTCCATGAGATCTACTACATATAGGCTAATAAATGAATTTAACTAACTAGTCTAGATAATTAATTACTGAGATAGCCAAACTCAAAGAAGATTATGCAACCATTGCTCTTTCACTCCATGGAAAGTATTACACCAAAATAGGGAGAAATGTGTACCTGAAAGTTGAACAGATCTATTAGATCTAATAAACACAGCAACAGGATGTGATTCAACAGGCAGTTCAGCTATAACAGTAGTAGTAGACAATAACAGCAACACTCAGCAACAACCAGTAGCAACCAATGATGAACAGCAAAACAAACAACCCAGAGACATATGTAAAACCAGTACAAAATCCAGCCAAACCCAATGAAACAGTAACAGGATATCTAATAGCACGCTAAGGAAGAATCACTTGAAACCCCAGCAAGACTAAATCACAATCACAAGTAGAAAATAAGAGAACAATAGTTTTCTGATCTTCAAACACTCAACAAAAGAAGCTTGGAAGTTCCAATGAACTCCCTATCCCATACATAGACTGATCCCCCCTTCTAATTCTATCCTCCCTTAAACTTGTGTTTTCAGTGTATCCCCTGTATCTGTGTGTTCTCTTTCAGATTGTATGCCTTTGTGTATGTGTTTTCCAGTCCCCTCTTCTATTCTAGAATTGATTTTTTCCTTATACTCTCTCCCTGTGTGTGTCCAAAAAAAAACCCTTGCTTTTGAATCTGTTCCCCCCACTTTATATGGCAAAACAGACCACTTAAGATGCCTCAAACCATCAGAAAGACCTAGCCCATGATATTTTCTGCCCAGCCCATCCCTTCTCTATTTTTTCCACTAAAATATGTTTAAGTGTGGGTTTTATTATTTTAAACTCAGGGACTGTAGGAACTGGTGGTGCCCTGCTGTACAACAGGTTCCACCAGTCCATGTTATGGGCTGGATAATTTAAATTCCTAAAATAATAACCTCTGAATTTCTAACAGCTATATCCAATTCAGAACTTAATTTAAACTCAACAACAGTTTAAGACTCGATCCAACAGTGATTTCGGAACCAATATTGAGTTTTACTGCTGTAGTGTTCTAACCAACAGACCCATACAACTAATCGACGACGTTCATCTAATCGATCACAACATGTATAACTGGTAGCAAATAATCGACCTACGAATTCGATTCATAGTTTTCGGGCAAAATCAGGGGACCAACAAATATGAACTAATTGCTTGACGACCTTAATCAAACTGAACATACAATTCATTTTAATTAAAGCGGACAGAAGTAATCGACCAAATAGGAGGTCTTAAAGAGTATAACAGCAAGTTTAATAAAATCAAAAAATGGAAAATCACATAGACAAATGCACAACACAGAACTAGATGAGGCTATAAAAAGGGAAAGAATATCTTGAAAGCAAAGAATCTGGAATTTGAACGAGTCTCGAATCATTCTCCCTTGAATCATTGAAGCCAAACGGGCCTTAATCGGGGTGTTCTCGATTGAGAACACCTAGATTAAGGTGCATTAGACCTTAATCTCCTATCAAATTCGAACGAAGATCCCGTTTTGGATTTTTAGGGTTCTTGAGGGCTTGATTTGGGGTTCGAATTTTCTGGTTATATTCGAACAAAAGTAAAGTCGATTAAGGTGAGAGGGAGGCCAGGGGATGACAGGGTGTGAGTTTGGGCTTGGTTGGACTGGGTTCAAGTTTTACTCGAATCTTCAAATGAAGATTCGAGATGAGGGGGGATGATTCGAGCAAAACGGTTAGTGGATTTGGGAAGAGGAAGGCTGTAAGGCCCCGTAAAAATTTTGTGCATAAAACCTAGTAGCTGTGGTGTCATGGTCCGAATAATGTGTTAGGAATGTGTAGAATTCTTCGCGGCGAGCTTGCTCGCCGCAGTTCGGACCCTTGGTAGTGATTTAAGTTTCAAAAATGTAGAGAATTAATTTTTCCGAAAAATGTCAAATATGCGGTCAAGAATGCGACCGCAAGCCTGACATGCGGACCGCATTCTGACCGCAAATCGTTCCAGGTGAGTTGCCCAAAATTGTGTCAAAAGTGCGGTCGATATGCGATCGCATGTCAAATGTGCGGTGCACTTTGCGACCGCAGAATCAACATGCGGTCCGCATAGTGACCGCATTCCTTAACAGAACCTGCGTAATTTTTTGGGGCAATTCTGCGGTCACTATGCGGACCGCATGTTGATTCTGCGGTCGCATAGTGCACCGCATAATTGACCCCGACCCGGATTTTTGTAACATTTTGACCCGATCTCTTCTTTAATATAACACACTTCTTCTTCATTTTATCATATCATCTAGGAACATGACCGGCGCCTGACCGGGTTGCCCCAGTCAAGCGGACCTGGGTGCCTTTCATTCCCACGCGTTACCCCTGTGATGACTGTTTCTCATTAACCAGATACATTACTAATCATAAGTGATTTCACATTAAACAAATAAAACGATACGAGTGATTCATTAACAAGATCTCAATTTTTACAACGCCCGACATAACATAATACTGGAGTCCCACAGTTTACATGTCTACAGAGCCTCTAGGATACAAAAAGGGAAATACAATACTTGCCGGTAACAAGGCTCCGGCTATACCTTACAAAACCAAAATGAAATCTAAGCCGAGTGGCATGAACCACACAAGGCCCCGAGGAAGAAAGGGGCTCACCAAAAACGGGCAGTGGAGGATGAAAGATACTACTGCCGATGAGCTGAAGTGCCTGCTACCGATCCACCTACAATCATGACACGAATGTAGCGCCCCCGGCAAAAGGGACGTCAGTACACTTGAATTGTACTGGTATGTATGGACAAACTTTGTCCCAAGTAAACTCAAGCCATTAAATTACATCAACAATTTATTAAGCCAACCAACCATGTTTCCACATTTTCCTCATTTCAAATAATTCTCACACAAAGCACTTTCTACAATCAACCAATTTAACAATAACCAATCAATCACGTAAAGAACAAGTAGTCAAACAAAGGGGCAATCAGTGCCCCACAGGTTGCAAACTCTCCTGCTGTCTCCTTTCACAATTTCACATTTATTGATTTATGTATCAATTTTCAATGGCGATTTCGATCGCTTTCCATCCTTATTGCCCCTGACCACCCTTATTACCTCGGCCACCCTTATCACCCCAACCCAAACCTTATTTCACCACGTTGCGGCGCGCAACACGACCCCGCCTTACGGTTGAAAACACAACAATTTCAAACAGCAAATAAGGTACTACACACAATTTCAACAAGTTCAAATAAGCAACTTACACATTGGCTCATGTTCTCAATTTCTTCTCAATTCAATATCACAACCATGTTTCAATATTTCCACAATTCAAGTGTTTCATCTCTTTCCAAAAGGAACCATATATGCCATAACAACAATTTTCCCCAGTTCTTTACCAATTTCAATTCCTTTGTCATCTTTCAATTCATATTTCAAACCATACCAAATGTAGTTCAATCATCAATTGTATACCCAACAATGATATCGAAAAATCACATAAAATCTCTCAAATTAACACATGCCAAACAATTTCACACATATGGGCGATTTTACAAGAATCAAAATTAGCCATACATACCTGGTGATGATTTTTTTCCTCCTACTTTATGCTTACCCAAGATATCCTACTCTTGCCAACCTTGTTCTTGAAGACTCTTACTTCTACTCACTTCTTTTACTAGAAATCAAGTTTAATAATCATGCATGAGTGTAAAATTCTATTTCCAAAAGCTATTATATGCAAACCTCTCTTTACCCAATTTAAAACTGAAAGTCAAAGAAAATAGTTAGGGTTTTTACCTTGAAAAGATTGGGGATGTTGAATCTTTGCCCTAGAATCCTTGGAATTAAGTAGTTGGAACAATCTTTGAAGATGAAGAACTTCTCTCTCTAAAAACCCTCTCTTCTCTCTCTAATTTTAGTAAGATGATATGATAAAATGAAGAAGAAGTGTGTTATATTAAAGAAGAGCTCGGGTCAAAATGTTACAAAAATCCGGGCCGGGGTCAAATCTGCGGTGCACTATGCGACCGCAGAATCAACATGCGGTCCGCATAGTGACCGCAGAATTGCCCCAAATTTTACACAGGTTCTGTTAAGGAATGCGGTCACTATGCGGACTGCATGTTGATTCTGCGGTCGCAAAAGTGCACCGCAGATTGACATGCGATCGCATATCGACCGCACATTTGACACGGATTTGGGCAACTCTCTGGAACGATTTGCGGTCAGAATGCGGTCCGCATGTCAGGTTTGCGGTCGCATTCTTGACCGCACATTTGACACTTTTTCGGAAAAATTATTTCTCTACATTTTTGAAACTTAAATCATTACCAAGGGTCCGAACCGCGGCGAGCAAGCTCGCCGCGAAGAATTCTACGCATTCCTAACACATTATTCGAACCATGACACCACAGCTACTAGGTTTTATGCACAAAAAATTTTACGGGGCCTTACATCCTCCCCCCCTTAAGATCATTCGTCCTCGAATGAGGATTTTGAAATAAATGAGTTTTGAAAGACATGATATGCAAGCTATCAAAATTTTGACTAACTCTTATATTTTAGAAAAATTTCGCCGGAGTTTCCTTTGTATTATGGACATATCCACCTGTCAGAGGGCCCCCGAAACACATTACCAAACAACAATACACAAATACAACACTTTCCACAACTGGTATACACTTTCTTACCTCAACGAATGCACATAAACTAGTCACTTCAATGAATTCTTACTTCATTTAACCCTTTTAACACACCATGTACACTTAACAAACCATTACCAATCTACACTTACTATTAGTTGTTTATAAAACACGTAAATCTTTATAAGGCTTTCATTTATCAAGAACGGTTCAAGTGACCCAAGGTAACAGCACATTAAATTCATTACAAAATGAAGGAGACTTTACTAACACTAAGAGGGAAACAACTTAGGCAAGATGACAGTTACTAGGAGTAGGAGGGTCACCTAATTTCTTCTAGGCTTGCTCAAACAAATGGGGGTACTTTTCTTTCATCTCTTTTTCTGCTTCCCATGTGGCCTCCTCAACTTGTTGACTTCGCCACAATACTTTAACAGAGGCAACTTCCTTATTTCTCAACTTACGGACTTGCCTATCAAGAATGGCAACTGGAACTTCTTCATATGATAAATCTTCATTAACCTCTATAGCTTCGACTGGCATGATGGTGGATGGATCTCCAATCACTTTCTTCAACATGGACACATGGAATACCGGATGCACTGATGACATCTCAGGAGGCAACTCTAGCCTATAAGCAACTTGACCAATCCTTTGCACGATCCGATATGGCCCGATATACCTAGGACTCAATTTCCCTTTCTTTCCGAATCGCATGACTCCCTTCATAGGTGATACCCTCAAGAACACCCAATCATCGACTTGAAACTCCAAATCCCTTCGACGAACGTCTGCATAGGACTTTTGACGACTCTGTGCTGTTTTCATTCTCTCCTGAATAACCTTGACCCTTTCCATAGCTTCGTACACCATATCTGGCCCTAGCATTTCCGCTTCACCTACCTCAAACCACCCGATTGGCGATCTACATCTTCTCCCGTACAATGCCTCAAACGGGGCCATTTGAATGCTAGCATGATAGTTGTTATTGTAAGCAAATTCTATCAGTGGCAAGTGTTCATCCCAATTACCTTTAAAATCTAAGACACAAGCCCGCAACATATCTTCAAGCGTCTGAATGGTCCGCTCGGCCTGTCCATCGGTCTGTGGATGGAAAGCTGTGCTGAGATTCACCTGAGTTCCCAAACCTTGCTGAAACTTCTTCCAAAAGTTAGCGGTGAACTGCGCCCCGCGATCTGAGATGATAGAAAGTGGAGTCCCATGAAGCCTTACTATCTCTTTGATGTACAATCTTGCATATTGCTCCGCGGTATCAGTGGACTTGACAGGCAGGAAGTGAGCTGATTTGGTGAGTCGATCCACTATCACCCATATTGAGTCAAACTTACGTTGAGTGCGAGGTAACCCCACCACGAAATCCATATTGATCATCTCCCATTTCCACCTTGGTATTTCTATAAGCTGAGTTAATCCACCAGGCCGTTGATGCTCGGCTTTCACTTGTTGACAGGTTCGGACATTTAGCTACAAAGCTTGCCACATCTCTTTTCATACCGTTCCACCAATAAACCTCCTTGAGATCGTGATACATTTTCGTTGAACCAGGGTGCACAGAATACCTGGAAGTATGAGCCTCTGCCATCACTCTTTCCCGAAGCTCGTCTACATCCGGAACACATAGCCTATCTTGACATCGCAATACACCATCTTCGCTGCTGAGTACAAATGCTGAGGTCTTGTTATTCATGACTGCTTTTTTTACCCGAACCAATGCTGGATCCATGAACTGTTTTTCCTTGATTTCCGCGACCAATGATGATTCTGCTCCATTATGCACCAAGATATCTCCCTCGTCTGACACCGAGATACGAACCCCCAAACTGGCTAATTGGTAAACCTCTCGAGCCAGGGGTCTCTGATCCACACCCAAATGAGCGAAACTACCCATGGATTTCCGACTAAGAGCGTCGGCTACCACATTTGCCTTCCCTGGATGGTACAATATGTCCATATCATAGTCCTTGAGTAGTTCTAACCACCGCCGCTGTCTCAGATTCAGCTCTTTCTGCTTGAACCAATACTGGAGGCTCTTGTGGTCTGAAAACACATCTACATGAACCCCATAAAGATAGTGTCACCATATTTTCAAGGCAAACACAATAGCTGCAAGTTCCAAATCATGCGTCGGATAATTCTTCTCATGGTTCTTGAGTTGTCCGGAAGCATAAGCTATAACCTTTCCGTGCTGCATCAATACACATCCCAAACCAACCCTGGAGGCATCACAATAAACCACAAATCCCTCTGTGCCTTCTGGCAAGGCCAATACTGGTGCCGAGGTCAATCTTGACTTCAGTTCTTGGAAAACTTTTCTCACATGCTTCGGACCACCGGAACTTAACTGCTTTCTGCGTCAATTTAGTCAATGGGGAGGCAAGGGTTGAGAATCCCTCTACAAACCTCCGATAGTACCCTGCCAGACCCAAAAAGCTGCGAATCTCCGTCGGGGTCGTGGGTCTAGGCCAATCTTTCACTGCCGCAATCTTCTGAGGATCCACCATAATTCCCTCACTGGAAATAACATGCCCTAGAAAAGCTACGGACTCCAACCAAAACTCACATTTTGAGAACTTGGCATACAATTGATGCTGAAGAAGGGTCTGCAATGCTGCTCTGAGGTGAACGGCATGATCTTCCCCGCTCCGAGAGTAGATGAGAATATCGTCAATGAATACAATCACAAAGGAATCTAGGAATGGCTTGAAAACCCGATTCATAAGGTCCATGAAAGCTGCTGGGGCATTGGTTAGCCCAAAAGACATGACCAAAAACTCAAAGTGACCATAACGAGTTCTGAAGGCGGTTTTAGGAATATCCTGCTCCCTGATTTTCAACTGGTGGTACCCGGACCGTAAATCAATCTTTGAGAAGAACCTCGCTCCCTGCAATTGGTCAAACGGATCATCCACTCGAGGCAATGGATATTTATTCTTAATGGTGACTTTGTTAAGCTGCCGATAATCAATACATATTCGAAGTGACCCATCCTTCTTTCTGACAAAGAGAACCGGAGCACCCCATGGCGACACACTCGGTCGTATGAACCCTTTCTCTAATAAATCCCTCAGTTGCTCCTTTAACTCCCTTAACTCTGCTGGCACCATTCTGTATGGTGGAATGGATATTGGCTGAGTATCTGGGAATACATCGATCCCAAAATCAATCTCCCTATCAGGCGGAATGACTGGAAGCTCATCCGGAAACACTTTAGGAAATTCATTCACAATTGGCATGGACTCGAGGGTAGGCACCTCCGAGGTGGTGTCCGTTACCCGAACCAAGTGATAGATACACCCCTTCTTAATCATCTTCGAAGCCATAAGGTAGGAAATAAACCTACCCCTTGGCACTACACCATTTCCTCTCCATTCAATAACTGGCTCGTTAGGGAACTCGAGCCTCATAACTCTCGTTCGACGGTCAAGTTTGGCAAAGCACGAATAGAGCCAATCCATCCCCATAATTACATCAAAATCTACCATCCCAAGCTCAATAAGATCAGCTGTGGTATCACGACCACCCACTGTAACAACACAATCCCTATAGACTCGTGAGGCTGTAATAGAATCACCAATAGGAGTCGACACAGAGAACGGCTCATGAAGCCGTTCGGGTTCTAATTCAAAACTTGAAGCAATGAATGGAGTGACATAAGATAAGGAGGACCCTGGATCAATAAGGGCATAGCAATCAATAGTCTGAACAGACATGATACCTGTAACAACATCCGGGGAAGCCTCGGCATTTTGGCGGCCACTCAATGCATAGAATCGGCTAGGTCCACCCCTACCCTGAGCTCCACCCCTAGCTGCACCACGCCTTGCTGATGCTGGAGTACGCGCTGATGATGTAGCAGCCGAAGAACCGGATGACTGAGCGGATCCCCTACCTATACCTTGACGGGGTGCACGGCAGTCCCACTGAATGTGACCTCTCACCCCGCACCCGAAGCACACTGGGATGTCAAGGTAGCAAGTCTCTGTATGAAATCTCCCACACTTGGGGCATGTAGGTCTCCCCTGCTGCTGGGATCTCACCCCAGGATGACCAGACTGACGAGACCTCCTGCTGTCTGAACCAGGTCTCGAGTAACTGCCCTGCTGGTGACTGTGCACGGATGGCGGTGCACTCGCGGAGGACTGAGCATATGACTGGGATGGCCCTGAGGACCCCCTCCCCGGAAGTGATCTCCCTGAACGACCCATTGACCGGGCCCTGCTGCTACTTTCTCTTTCTGCACGAATCTTCAATTTCCTGGCCTCTGTGGCCCGAGCAAACCCCACGATCCTCCCATAGTTCATATCTGAGTGCAAAGCTGCTGTGGCGGCCTCATTTACTACCAAAGGGCTAAGGCCCTGAACAAACCGTCGAACCCGGGCATCCATGGTCGACACTAAATGAGGAGCATACTTGGACAACCTTACGAACTCCATGTGATACTCCCAAACACTCATACTGCCCTGTTTGAGAACCTCGAACTCGGTGGCACGGGCTGCCATTGCCTCCGCAGGTAAGAAGTGGTCCATAAATGCATCCACGAACTCATCCCATCTGGCCGGAGGGCCTCCTTCCTCACGGGAATCCTCCCACATTTCGAACCATGAACGTGCCGCTCCGTTCAGCCTGTAAGAGGCCAACTCTACCCCCTCTATATCTGTAGCCTTCATCACTCTGAGGGTCTTGTATATCTCATCAAGGAATTCCTGTGGGTCGGCCTCTGGATCGGTGCCTGAAAATTCTGGAGGGGCCAATCGCAAGAATTGATGGACTCTGGAGCCAAAGGAATCTCCCTGTCCGCTGGAGGATGCAGGGGCATCATGGGATCTCTGGGCCTGGGCAGCCACTAGCTGTGTTAACATATGGATGGCTCCCCTAAGTTCTTCATTAGAGATACCAGAGCCCGAAGCGGGAACTGTATCTGAGTCAGGAACACTGGCAGGAGGAATGGTGGCATCCTCTGCCACAGCTGGAATAGGGACACTTGGGTTTTGAATAGATGGGTCAGGCAAATTCGGGACTGGTGGGTCATTCTCTCCCACGGCATCGGGTACATGATTAAGAGCTGCACTTGGGCCGGCATTGGCCCTAAGGCCGAGTCTAGCCTTCTTCTTAGGTGCCATATTCTGAAAATTTGGGAACAAGGCACGAATTAGACACAAATATCTCCACATTGCACTTTACCGCACGATATAGATTATCAAAGAAGTAGGTAAATTCCTAAATGCCCGTGTAGCCCCCTACTTATATGATGTGGTCGACAACACACCTATAAGAAGGGCACTACTAGACACGGCTCCGAGACATCCTAGGACACTTTAAAACCTTAAGCTCGGATACCAAGTTTGTCACGCCCCAAATCGAGGGACATGACCGGCGCCTGACCGGGTTGCCCCGGTCAAGCGGACCTGGGTGCCTTTCATTCCCACGCGTTACCCCTGTGATGACTGTTTCTCATTAACCAGATACAGTACTAATCATAATTGATTTCACATTAAACAAATAAAATGATACGAGTGATTCATTAACAAGTTCATAATTTATATTTACAACGCCCCATACATATACATAGGCCACAATCCCACAGTTTACATGTCTATGGAGCCTCTAGGATACAAAAAGGGAAATACAATACTTGCCGGTAACAAGGCTCCGGCTATACCTTACAAAACCAAAATGAAATCTAAACCGAGTGGCATGAACCACACAAGGCCCCAGAGGAAGAAAGGGGCTCACCAAAACGGGCAGTGGAAGGAGAAAGAGTGCTACTGCCCATGAACTAAAGTACCTGTTGCGGATCCACCTACAATCATGACATGAATGTAGCGCCCCGACAAAAAGGAAGTCAGTACACTTGAATTGTACTGGTATGTATGGACAAACTTTGTCCCAAGTAAACTCAAGCCATTAAATTACATCAACAATTTATTAAGCCAGCCAACCATGTTTCCACATTTTCCTCATTTCAAATAATTCTCACACAAAGCACTTTCTACAATCAACCAATTTAACAATAACCAATCAATCACGTAAAGTACAAGTAGTCAAACAAAGGGGCAATCAGTGCCCCACAGGTTGCAAACTCTCCTGCTGTCTCCTTTCACAATTTCACATTTATTGATTTATGTATCAATTTTCAATGGCGATTTCGATCGCTTTCCATCCTTATTGCCCCTGACCACCCTTATTACCTCGGCCACCCTTATCACCCCAACCCAAACCTTATTTCACCACGTTGCGGCGCGCAACACGACCCCGCCTTACAGTTGAAAACACAACAATTTCAAACAGCAAATAAGGTACTACACACAATTTCAACAAGTTCAAATAAGCAACTTACACATTGGCTCATGTTCTCAATTTCTTCTCAATTCAATATCACAACCATGTTTCAATATTTCCACAATTCAAGTGTTTCATCTCTTTCCAAAAGGAACCATATATGCCATAACAACAATTTTCCCCAGTTCTTTACCAATTTCAATTCCTTTGTCATCTTTCAATTCATATTTCAAACCATACCAAATGTAGTTCAATCATCAATTGTATACCCAACAATGATATCGAAAAATCACATAAAATCTCTCAAATTAACACATGCCAAACAATTTCACACATATGGGCGATTTTACAAGAATCAAAATTAGCCATACATACCTGGTGATGATTTTTTTTCCTCCTACTTTATGCTTACCCAAGATATCCTACTCTTGCCAACCTTGTTCTTGAAGACTCTTACTTCTACTCACTTCTTTTTACTAGAAATCAAGTTTAATAATCATGCATGAGTGTAAAATTCTATTTCCAAAAGCTATTATATGCAAACCTCTCTTTACCCAATTTAAAACTGAAAGTCAAAGAAAATAGTTAGGGTTTTTACCTTGAAAAGATTGGGGATGTTGAATCTTTGCCCTAGAATCCTTGGAATTAAGTAGTTGGAACAATCTTTGAAGATGAAGAACTTCTCTCTCTAAAAACCCTCTCTTCTCTCTCTAATTTTAGTAAGATGATATGATAAAATGAAGAAGAAGTGTGTTATATTAAAGAAGAGCTCGGGTCAAATTGTTACAAAAATCTGGGCCGGGGTCAAATATGCGGTCACTATGCGACCGCAGAATCAACATGCGGTCCGCATAGTGACCGCAGAATGGCTCAAAAAATTACGCAAGTTCTGTTAAGACATGCGGTCACTATGCGGACCGCATGTTGATTCTGCGGTCGCAAAAGTGCACCGCGGATTGACATGCGATCGCATATCGACCGCACATTTGACACGGATTTGGGCAACTCTCTGGAACGATTTGCGGTCAGAATGCGGTCTGCATGTCAGGTTTGCGGTCGCATTCTTGACCGCACATTTGACACTTTTTCGGAAAAATTATTTCTCTACATTTTTGAAACTTAAATCATTACCAAGGGAAGAATTCTACGCATTCCTAACACATTATTCGAACCATGACACCACAGCTACTAGGTTTTATGCACAAAAAATTTTACGGGGCCTTACAATTTTATCATATCATCTTACCAAAATTAGAGAGAGAAGAGAGGGTTTTTAGAGAGAGAAGTCTTTCATCTTCAAGGATTGTTCCAACTATCTTAATTCCAAGGGATCCTAGGGCAAGGATTCAACTTCCCCAATCTTTTCAAGGTAAAAACCCTAACTATTTTCTTTGATTTTCAGTTTTTAATTGGGTAAAGAGAGGTTTGCATATAATAGCTTTTAAAAATAGAATTTTTACACTCATGCATGATTATTGAACTTGATTTCTAGTAAAAAGAAGTGAGTAGAAGTAAGAGTCTTCAAGAACAAGGTTGGCAAGAGTAAGATAGCTTGGGTAAGCATAAAGTAGGAAGTTAACGGAAGAAAACTCATCACCGGGTATGTATGGCTAATTTTGATTCTTGTGAAATCGCCTATATGTGTGAAGTTTGTTTGTTTCGTGTTAAATTGACAAATTGTGTGAAATTCTTGATGTTGTTGTTGGATATTCAAAGTTTGTTGTTGAGCTATGAGTGATGTAAAATGAGAGTTTAATTTGGCAAAAGAATTGTGAATAATGACTATGATGGCCTATATGGCACCTTGTGGAAAACAAACGAAACACTTGAGAATTGGTTTATTGTGGAAAGAGATGAAATACTTGAATTGTGGAAATATGGTAACATGGTTGTGATATTGAATTGAGAAGAAATTGAGAACATGAACCAATGTGTAAGTTGCTTATTTGAACTTGTTGAAATTGTGTGTAGTACCTTATCTGCTGTTTGAAATTGTTGTGTTTTAAACTGTAAGGCGGGGTCGTGTTGCGCGCCGCAACGTGGTGAAATAAGGTGTGGGTTGGGGTGATAAGGGTGGCCGAGGTAATAAGGGTGGTCGGGGGCAATAAGGATGGAAAGCGATCGAAATCGCTATTGAAAATTGATACAAAAATCAATAAATGTGAAATTGTGAAAGGAGACAACAGGAGAGTTTGCAACCTGTGGGGCACTGATTGCCCCTTTGTTTGACTACTTGTGCTTTACGTGATTGATTGGTTATTGTTAAATTGGTTGATCATAGAAAGTGCTTTGTGTGAGAATTATTTGAAATGAGGAAAATGTGGAAACATGGTTGGCTGACTTAATTAATTGTTGATGTAATTTAATGGCTTGAGTTTACTTGGGACAAAGTTTGTCCATACATACCAGTACAATTCAAGTGTACTGACGTCCCTTTTGCCGGGGGCGCTACATTCGTGTCATGATTGTAGGTGGATCAGTAGCAGGCACTTCAGCTCATCGGCAGTAGTATCCTTCTCCTTCCACTGCCCGTTTTGGTGAGCCCCTTTCTTCCTCGGGGCCTTGTGTGGTTCATGCCACTCGGTTTAGATTTCATTTTGGTTTTGTAAGGTATAGCCGGAGCCTTGTTACCGGCAAGTATTGTATTTCCCTTTTGTATCCTAGAGGCTCCGTAGACATGTAAACTGTTGTGGGACTCCAGTCTTATGTATATATATATTGTGTTATGTCGGGCGTTGTAAAAAAATCGAAATCTTGTTAATGAATCACTCGTATCGTTTTATTTGTTTAATGTGAAATCAATTATGATTAGTAATGTATTTGGTTAATGAGAAACAGTCAACTCAGGGGTAACGCGTGGGAATGAAAGGCACCCAGGTCCGCTTGACTGGGGCAACCCGGTCAGGCGCCGGTCATGTTCCTCGATTTGGGGCGTGACAAACTTGGTATCAGAGCTTAAGGTTTTAAAGTGTCCTAGGATGTCTCGGAGCCGTGTCTAGTAGTGCCCTTCTTATAGGTGTGTTGTCGACCACATCATATAAGTAGGGGGCTACACGAGCATTTAGGAATTTACCTACTTCTTTGTTAATCTATATCGTGCGGTAAAGTGCAATGTGGAGAATATCTGTGTCTAATTCGTGCCTTGTTCCCAAACTTTCAGAATATGGCACCTAAGAAGAAGGCTAGACTCGGCCTTAGGGCCAATGCCGGCCCAAGTGCAGCTGTTAATCATGTACCCGATGCCGTGGGAGAGAATGACCCACCAGTCCCAAATTTGCCTGGCCCATCTTTTCAAAACCCAAGTGTCCCTATTCCAGTTGCGGCAGAGGATGCCACCATTCCTCCTGCCAGTGTTCCTGACTCAGATACAGGTTCCCGCTTCGGGCTCTGGTATCTCTAATGAAGATCTTAGGGGAGCCATTCATATGTTAACACGGTTAGTGGCCGCCCAGGCCCAGAGATCCCATGATGCCCCTGCATCCTCCAGCGGACAGGGAGATTCCTTTGGCTCCAGAGTCCATCAATTCTTGCGATTGGCCCCTCCGGAATTTTCAGGCACCGATCCAGAGGCTGACCCACAGGAATTCCTTGATGAGATATACAAGACCCTCAGAGTGATGAAGGCTACAGATATAGAGGGGGTAGAGTTGGCCTCTTACAGGCCGAAGGGAGCGGCACGTTCATGGTTCGAAATGTGGGAGGATTCCCGTGAGGAAGGGAGCCCTCCGGCCAGATGGGATGAGTTCGTAGATGCATTTATGGACCACTTCTTGCCTACCGAGGTGATGGCAGCCCGCGCCACGGAGTTCGAGGTCCTCAAGCAGGGCGGTATGAGTGTTTGGGAGTATCACATGGAGTTCGTAAGGTTGTCCAAGTATGCTCCTCGTTTAGTGTCGACCATGGATGCCCGGGTTCGACGGTTTGTTCGGGGCCTTAGCCCTTTGGTGGTGAATGAGGCCGCCACAGCAGCCTTTGCACTCAGACATGAACTATGGGAGGATTGTGGGGTTTGCTCGGGCCACAGAGGCCAGGAAATTGAAGATTCGTGCGAAAGAGAGAGTAGCAGCAGGGCCGGTCAATGGGTCGTTCGGGGAGATCACTTCCGGGGAGGGGGCATCGGGGCCATCCCGGTCATATGCTCGGTCCTCCGCGAGTGCACCGCCGTCCGCGCACGGTCATCGGCGAGGCGGTTACTCGAGACACGGTTCGGACGGCGGGAGGTCTCGTCGGTCCGGTCATCCTGGGGTGAGATCCCGGCGGCGGGGAGACCTACGTGCCCCAAGTGTGCGAGATTTCATACGAAACTTGATACCTTGACCTTCCGGTGTGCTTCGGGTGCGGGGTGAGAGGTCACATTCAGCGAGATTGTCGTGCACCCCGTCGGGGTATAGGTAGGGGATCCGCTCGGTCATCCGGTTCTTCGGTTGCTACATCGTCGGCGCGTACTCCAGCAGAGGAGGGCGTGGTGCGGCTAGGGGTGGAGCTCGGGGGTAGGGGTGGACCTAGCGGATTCTATGCATTGAGTGACCGCCAGAATGCCGAGGCTTCTCCAGATGTTGTTACGGGTATCCTGTCTGTTCAAACTATTGATTGCTATGCCCTTATTGATCCAGGGTCCTCCTTGTCTTATGTTACTCCATTCATTGCTTCAAGCTTTAGGATAGAACCCGAACAGCTTCATGAGCCGTTCTCTGTGTCGACTCCTATTGGTGATTCTATTACAGCCTCACGAGTCTATAGAAATTGTGTTGTTACGGTGGGTGGTCGTGATACCACAGCCGATCTTATTGAGCTTGGGATGGTAGATTTTGATGTAATTATGGGGATGGATTGGCTCTATTCGTGCTTTGCCAAACTTGACTGTCGAACGAGAGTTATGAGGCTCGAGTTCCCTAACGAGCCAATCATTGAATGGAGAGGAAATGGTGTGGTGCCAAGGGGTAGGTTTATTTCCTACCTTAAGGCTTCGAAGATGATTAAGAAAGGGTGTATCTATCACTTGGTTCGGGTAATGGACACCACCTCAGATGTGCCTACCCTCGAGTCCGTGCCAATTGTGAATGAATTTCCTGAAGTGTTTCCAGATGAGCTTCAAGGCATCCCACCGGATAGGAAGATTGATTTCGGGATCGATGTAATGCCAGATACTCAGCCAATATCCATTCCACCATACAGAATGGCGCCAGCAGAGTTAAGGGAGTTAAAGGAATAGCTGAGGGATTTATTAGAGAAAGGGTTCATACGACCGAGTGTGTCGCCGTGGGGTGCTCCGGTTCTCTTTGTCAAGAAGAAGGATGGGTCACTTCGAATGTGTATTGATTATCGACAGCTCAACAAAGTCACCATCAAGAATAAATATCCTTTGCCTCGAGTGGATGATCTGTTTGACCAATTGCAGGGAGCGAAGTTCTTCTCAAAGATTGATTTACGGTCTGGGTACCACCAGTTAAAAATCAGGGAGCAGGATATTCCTAAGACCGCCTTCAGGACTCGTTATGGTCACTTCGAGTTTTTAGTCATGTCTTTTGGGCTAACCAATGCCCCAGCAGCTTTTATGGACCTTATGAATCGGGTCTTCAAGCCATTCCTAGACTCCTTTGTAATTGTATTCATTGACGACATCCTCATCTACTCTCGGAGCAGGGAAGATCATGCCGTTCACCTCAGAGCAGCATTGCAGACCCTTCTTCAGCATCAATTGTATGCCAAGTTCTCAAAATGTGAGTTTTGGTTGGAGTCAGTAGCTTTTCTAGGGCATGTTATTTCCAGTGAGGGAATTATGGTGGATCCTCAGAAGATTGCGGCAGTGAAAGATTGGCCTAGACCCACGACCCCGACAGAGATTCGCAGCTTTTTGGGTCTGGCAGGGTACTATCGGAGGTTTGTAGAGGGATTCTCAACCCTCGCCTCCCCATTGACTAAATTGACGCAGAAGGCAGTTAAGTTCCAGTGGTCCGAAGCATGTGAGAAAAGTTTCCAGGAATTGAAGTCAAGATTGACCTCGGCACCAGTATTGGCCTTGCCAGAAGGCACAGAGGGATTTGTAGTTTATTGTGATGCCTCCAGAGTCGGTTTGGGATGTGTATTGATGCAGCATGGAAAGGTTATAGCTTATGCTTCCAGACAACTCAAGAACCATGAGAAGAATTATCCGACGCATGATTTGGAACTTGCAGCTGTTGTGTTTGCCTTGAAAATATGGCGACATTATCTTTATGGGGTTCATGTAGATGTGTTTTCAGACCACAAGAGCCTCCAGTATTTGTTCAAGCAGAAAGAGCTGAATCTGAGACAGCGGCGGTGGTTAGAACTACTCAAGGACTATGATATGGACATATTGTACCATCCGGGGAAGGCAAATGTGGTAGCCGACGCTCTTAGTCGAAAATCCATGGGTAGTTTGGCTCATTTGGGTGTGGATCAGAGACCCTGGCTCGAGAGGTTTACCAATTAGCCAGTTTGGGGGTTCGTATATCGGCGGCAGACGAGGGGATATCTTGGTGCATAATGGAGCAGAATCATCATTGGTCGCGGAAATCAAGGAAAAACAGTTCATGGATCCAGCATTGGTTCGGGTGAAGGAAGCAGTCATGAATGACAAGACCTCAGCATTTGTACTCAGCGGCGAAGATGGTGTATTGCGGTGTCAAGATAGGCTATGTCTTCCGGATGTGGACGAGCTTCGGGAAAGAGTGATGGCAGAGGCTCATACTTCCAGGTATTCTGTGCACCCTGGTTCAACGAAAATGTATCACGATCTAAAGGAGATTTATTGGTGGAACGGTATGAAAAAGGATGTGGCAGGCTTTGTAGCTAAATGTCCGAACTGTCAACAAGTGAAGGCCGAGCATCAACGGCCTGGTGGATTAACTCAGCTTATAGAAATACCAAGGTGGAAATGGGAGATGATCAATATGGATTTCGTGGTGGGATTACCTCGCACTCAGCGTAAGTTCGATTCAATATGGGTGATAGTAGATCGACTCACCAAATCAGCTCACTTCCTGCTTGTCAAGTCCACTGATACTGCGGAGCAATATGCAAGATTGTACATCAAGGAGATAGTAAGGCTTCATGGCACTCCACTTTCTATCATCTCAGATCGCGGGGCTCAGTTCACCGCTAACTTTTGGAAGAAGTTTCAGCAAGGTTTGGGAACTCAGGTGAATCTCAGCACAGCTTTCCATCCACAGACCGATGGACAGGCCGAGCGGACCATTCGGACGCTTGAAGATATGTTGCGGGCTTGTGTCTTAGATTTTAAAGGTAATTGGGATGAACACTTGCCACTGATAGAATTTGCTTACAATAACGGCTATCATGCTAGCATTCAAATGGCCCCGTTTGAGGCATTGTACGGGAGAAGATGTAGATCGCCAATCGGGTGGTTTGAGGTAGGTGAAGCGGAATTGCTAGGGCCGGATATGGTGTCCGAAGCTATGGAAAAGGTCAAGGTTATTCAGGAGAGAATGAAAACAGCACAGAGTCGTCAAAAGTCCTATGCAGACGTTTGTCGAAGGGATTTGGAGTTTCAAGTCGATGATTGGGTGTTCTTGAGGGTATCTCCTATGAAGGGAGTCATGCGATTTGGAAAGAAAGGGAAATTGAGTCCTAGGTATGTCGGGCCATATCGGATCATTCAAAAGATTGGTCAAGTTGCTTATAGGCTAGAGTTGCCTCCTGAGATGTCATCAGTGCATCCGGTATTCCATGTGTCCATGTTGAAGAAAGTGATTGGAGATCCATCCACCATCATGCCATTCGAGGCTATAGAGGTTAATGAAGATTTGTCATATGAAGAAGTTCGAGTTGCCATTCTTGATAGGCAAGTCCGTAAGTTGAGAAATAAGGAAGTTGCCTCTGTTAAAGTATTGTGGCGAAGTCAACAAGTTGAGGAGGCCACATGGGAAGCGGAAAAAGAGATGAAAGAAAAGTACCCCCATTTGTTTGATCAAGCCTAGAAGAAATTAGGTGACCCTTCTACTCCTAGTAACTGCCA
>JASVEL010011378.1:0-33346 GCA_032618575.1 Nicotiana noctiflora | reverse complement strand
GGGGGGAGGATTGATTTTAAATAAAAGAAACACTACTACTATTAAAGAAAGGGAGGCAGTAAACAGAAGGGACCTTCTTCTTGGTCTCGGACGGCTTGAAGAACAAGAAAAATCGGGCAGCAAAGGGGTTATTAAAAAGAAAAGAAAAACGAAACAGTGGGGAGGGGAAACAAAACATAAGAGAAGAGACATTCTCTTCTTCATAAAGAAGGGAGAACGGGCAGTAAGAGGGAGCAAAAAACGGGAGGTGGGGTGTGGATTTTTGAAAGGAGAAAAGGGCGGCATAGGGTCTGCTTGTTTTTGGAAAAAGAAAACGAAAGAAAAAACAAGAAAAAACGGCAGAAAGGAGCAAAGGAGAGAAAACGAAATTCAAAAGAGATTGGAAGAAAAACATTTTGAAAACAAAACAAAGGAACGAAAACGGCCAGCAAGAGGAGTGAACGAAACAGAAGAAAAAAAAACGGCAGCCGCTGCTTCACGTCCCGTCCAAACGACCAGGCCAGCGCCCAGCTCGTCGACCACCAGCTGTTGTCACGTCCAAACAGCCCCCTACGCAACCCCAGTCCACGACCATACTGCTTGAAACCAGCCACTCTCAGGTCGCGGACAGTCTTGGTCCGAGTTTTCTTGTTTCTGTTGAGTTCGTTGTCATTCGTCGAGGTCCGGTACGTCGTTGGTTAGTCGCTGTCCTTGGTTCCAGCTTGGTTCGAGTTCTGTCCGGAGAGGTCGAGGTTTGAGATCGTCATAAAAGGTTCGTTTTCTCGTTGTGTACGTTGAAAAATATGCAGAAATAAAGGTGTTGTTCTTTTCCGATATCGTTCTTCTCGCTAATATTTTGGATCGTTTCGTATTTGATTTACTTTCGTATGGTTCAGACTATTTTTGTAAATATATGATTTTGTTGAACATGCAATGTCGAAGTTAGCTAATGAAAATGACTAATCCTTCATATGCTCGCCAACTAGTTATGCTTCCATTGTTTATGTAATTGTTCACCATAGTCTTGAATTTGCTCACTTAGTTAGCTACTCATATGTTTACTCGAATTGGTTATAGTTGAGCACGATGTTGTCACATTATGGAAATTGGTTCATTATTCTTTAACCGAACGACGTAATTAGATTAAAGGAATCGGGGGTGCATTTCATGTGACCCGACTCCAATTTTGAACAAGGTTAAATAAAGCGTGTCGTGAACCACAAGTGCATTTCATGTAGCGTGGCTTGCAACATGTTTTAAATAATCTTGAATTAACTCTTAAATAAATATAGCGGAATGTAGTTTGCTTTTAAATTAGAACTAGAGTTATGCCTCGCCTAACAAAATTGTACAAATCGCGGGGCCCTCATAAATGTATATGTAAAATATTTAGATTTCGAGATGTGCCGTTTCTTAGCGAATTTCCTGGCCTTCTCAAAAATGTAAATAAGTAATCGCTCTAGGCGCGTATTTTAATAATTTTACCTTCTTAAATACGGGCGTGCATTTCATGCGGCCCAAATCCAAATCCTAAAATGTTGAATAAGAATGTGTCGAGGATCCGGGTGCATTTCATGTGACGTGATTCGAAACATATTTTTAGGCAACATTCTCTTTCGTAAATCATAATAATAATAAAAGCGGTAAAGGGATACTAATTTGCACTAAGTACATAACTGCAAAGAATTAGATAAATAAGCCGAATATGATAGTTAAGCGACCGTGCTAGAACCACGGAATTCGGGAATGCCTAATACCTTCTCCCAGGTTAACAGAATTCCTTATCCGGATTTCTGGTTCGCGGACTGTTAAACAGAGTCATTCTCTTCCTCGATTCGGGATTTAACCGGTGACTTGGGACACCATAAATCTCCCAAGTGGCGACTCTGAAATAATTAAATAAATCCCGTCTCGATTGTCCTTTAATTGGAAAAACTCTTTGCACCCTCGCGGGTGCGGTAAAAAAGAGGTGTGACAGCTCTGGCGACTCTGCTGGGGACGTTTTTTCAGAATTCGAGCTCGGAATAATTGTTGTATTTGGCATATTTTATTATCTGATTCTTTTACATGTTGGCATCAATGTGCAAATGTTGTTTTTACTGCTTTGATATTTTGTGAACTGTACATATAAATTGTGTCGAAACCAATCTCCTCTCCGAGTCTTCTAAATCATGAAGAAGGGTGCACTTCGTGTGACTTCTTTTCTGTATAGTGTCCGATTCCCATTTTAGAACGAGGTTTGGATAAGTTGCAAAACCGGTGAAGCTTCTGTATTCCCGGGTTGCTGCCTCCTCCTCGGCTCGAGCTGTCCGCTCGGGTAAGCCAAGTCTAGAACAATAAACCCAGGTTTTTAAACCTAGAATAACAAAGCTTCATGCCGGATCCCTAGTAGGAAACGTTTATTTGCATCATGTCGCATTTGGCTTAGGGGACTCAACACAGGGGTTGGGTCCGTCTAGGACAGGTGACCTGAAATGAAAAGACCATCCTGCTACATCCTGTTTGTTTTATGCATTTATTTGTTTCAGACTTGCATGCTGACCGATTTTTTAAATATGGAGAATTTTTTTTTATATAGTTTTTTTTTTAAAAAAAATAAAAATAAATAAAAAAAAAAATAAAATAAAAATAAAAAAATAAAAAATAGTTCATTTGTTTTCCAGTAAAATAAAAAAAATAGTTTGTTTTATTTACAGATGTAGTTTGTTTTGACCGAACTACGCAGGTTTGATTCTCACCACTAGGTGAGATATGTAGGCAACCCTCATCGGGTTCAACCACCCCTTAAAAAAATAAAAAAAAATGTGTGTTTAATTTTGTCAATAAAATCAAAGTGATGCCGTTTTTGCAAATAACCGAATGTTCCGAAAGGACGCCGAAAGGCTGTTTTTTGCAAAAATAGCCACTTTGAATCATTTTTAATAATTTGCAGCCGCAGCCTTGAAATATTCTTTGTGGAAATGTTCCAAGGCCATAGCCGCAAAATCAAGTTCGGGTTCACACCCCGTTTGCAAAAAATAACCAAAAAATGTCAAATTTTTGATTTTGTTATAAATAAGTCGGGTGATGCTATTCTTGCTTAAAATAAGCCGAATGTCCCTCAAAAAGACACCTGAAGGCTGTTTTTGCAAGAATAGCCACTTTGAGTCATTTGTAAATAATTTTGGACACAGCCTGGAAATATTCCCTCGCGGAAATGTCGAAAGGCTGTATCCGCAAAAAATCAAGTTTTGAGTCATCACTCAACTTTACAAAAATAACCACTTTATCAAATAAGCCATTACATGGCCGGAATTTTGCTGAAATAGCCATATTTTTGCATTTTTAATTCCTCAGTCTTGTGTTGGCCTGTGTCGGAGCTGAACGATGCCCCATAGGCCCCAGGATAAAATTTTGAATTTGCACCTTCTTAAATAAAATTTTGCAAAAAGAGCCACTTTGTCTAAATAAGCCATTACATGGCCAATTTATGAAAAATAGTCTCGTGTTGGTTTATGGTGATGCCGAACGATGCCCCATGAGCCACAGGATAAAAAAACAAAAAAGAAAATTTTAGTTTTATCTTTCTTAAATATTTTTGCAAAAATAGTCATTTTGTCAAATAAGCCATTATGTGGCCAATTTTGTAGAAATAGTCATAATTGACACCAAAAATATTCTTATTCTTGTAGAAATCTCCCACACAAGTTTGTAGTTAGAGTCGGCTTCTATAATTTTCCTTCAAAGAAAAAAAAAAAAAAAAAAAAAAAAAAATCAAAAAATAAACATCTCTTTATTTCTTGCATTAATTTGCAAGAACTACGCTCGGTCTGATTCATGCGGGGTCATGATACGTAGGCAATCCACATAGGATTCGACCATTTCCATAACCAAAAAAAAAAAAAAAAAAAAAGAAGAATGATCAATAAGCGGGATACCTTAACGCTGACATGCTGGCTTTGTTTTGTTGTGTCCATTTCCAGAAAGGTGGTTGGTTGTGGTTCTGAAATAACTCTTCCCCGTAAGACGAAGTCAGAGGACAATGGCAGATAATCTCAAGACCGAGTGGGTTGGTACAGGTACCCGACAACAGCTGGTTGAACGGAACCACGGGTTAGTAGAGGAGGTCAAGATATTGAGACAACACGTGGCTGATATGTATCGGGCGTGGATGGATGGAAAAGCACCACCTCCGCCACCACCTAGCTTCCTGGACTCTGTCCTTACCCGTACCATGAACCCGATGCCGGATGATCTCCCGCACTCTCCATATATACCCGCCTATCACAACTTCTCCAGCCATTCGAGTAACTCAATTACTCGTCCCCCAACTATGTTTTCACAACGCTACCCCCGTCCCCAACACCACTACTCTCCCCGGGACAACCAAAATCGTACTTCACCTTCCAGGTACCCAGCTCCACAAAAGGCTTACCAACCCCCACGAACATACCGGAAACCCCCGGGTCAGGTTTCAGGCCAAATAAGGCGTTTAGGGAGGAAAGGTTGCTGAAGCGAGAAAAGGCGCTCACCCCTATCGGAGAGTCCTATGCAAGTCTATTTGAAAAGTTAAAACATGTCGGCCTGATTACGCCGCTCCCCGAATACACTCCCGATCCACGTGCAAGAATCTTCGATCCTACTGCACGATGTGCATACCATTCCAATGTCAGAGGGCACGATATTGAGAGTTGCCGTACCTTGAAAAAGGAAATAGAAAGAATGATTCAAAAAGGGTGGTTGATTGTGGTCGACGATGATGACATGGGGCACACAAATCCCCTGGGGGGTGTACCGACTGGAGCTAAAAATGTTGAAGCAGTTGGCAGCCTTGGCAATATTGATGCAGAACTTAGTGGCTAAAATGTTGTGCTTGGAAATTGGGAAGATACTCCATCTTTCGGTCAGCTAGATGGAGCTTTGGTGGTTCGTTTTTGTGGTCATTTTTGTTGTCCGAGTTATTTTCAGGGTTTTCTTGTGGTCAAACCCTTTTGTCCTAGCAGTTTGCTTTGGTCCTGCCCAGTTTTGTTTCAGGGTTGTACTCTAGTTTGTTTTGCTTGTTTTATCATTGAACCATTTCGTCATTAGTTTAATGAAGCTTTCGGTCTTTTGTTACTTCCGGTCATTTTATCTGTTTAGTTCTGTTTACCCTTTAGATTTGTCTTTTGCTCAAACGCCGAATCTAGTGACATGACATGCGCACACATAATTGTGGCTTAATTCTAAAAGTTAATCATGAAGCAATTGGAAGATGATCGGGTCATTTAAAGGAAATAAAAACAATTTGAGATTATTTGGATCCCGAGTCACGTGAAACCGGGGCAACTAAAAAGGAAACAGTTAAAGGCAAGCTGGCCAAATCGACGTGGGGTCATTCACAATAATGAAAATGAGAGTGTTGTCCAACTGTGCTTTAAAGATATGACGAATGTTAATCGTGTTGTTTACACTTGGCATGTTTTGAAGATTGGAATGACGAAGGCATTTTGTTCTGCTATCTAAACACTTTATCCATCGTCAACCCTTTGAGCCTTATTTTAAATTCTTTCATCCCCTCCTTCGGAATTAGTTGCAAAGACTAGAAACACAAGTTTGAAAGGCAAAAGAAGAAAGGGATAAAGAAAAGTAATGAAAAAGAAAACAACAAAAAGAGATAAAGAAAAGAAAAAGAAAAATGTGTGAAAAAAAAAAAAAAAAAGAAACTTGAAAAAGAGGAATTGGGAACTACGTTTGACCTGATTCCTTAAAGAGGATACGTAGGCGCTTCACAGCTCGGTCATAGTGTAAATAAAGAAATAAAAATCCCCAAGTATAAAACTGGGGCAAAGAAAAATTGTGTTTATTGTAAATAAATTTAGGTCCGAAGGTTGTAAATTTTGAACCCAAAATTGATTTTGTTTTGAGCCTTCAATACCCTTTCTTTCTAGCCCTATCCAAATCCCACATTACGGTCCAAAGAAAGACCTTCCGATCAGTCTTCAAAAGATGCCGCGTCAGGCGAGGGATAGAGTCCTATCATAATATAACACGTTGATTCTCAGCAGAAAAGACGTTGATTCTCAGCAGAAAGGAAATACGAGAGAGTCTTGGCAGTGACACCCCAATCCCCGGCTAAAAGTGATACAAATGAGAGAATCTTACCGGTGAAAACCTCCACAGGCACCATAAGACGACGAAAGCTGAGAGAAAATCAAAATGAGAGAGGCTTGAAAGTGAAAACCCTTCGGGCACTACAGGTCGAATAAAGGTGATAATCAGATGGAAATCACGAGACAGAAATCGTGAAAGACGAAGGATAGACCATAGGTGCATGTCATGACCAGTGGAGTTGGTATTCGCGTTTGATAAGTTTTGTAGATATTTCTTGCTAGAGAGTCATTTTCTTTTTCCTTTGTCTTCTATTTTGTTTCTTTTTATCTTTCTCATTTTTATCAAAAATTCCCCATCAAGGTCTGTCTAGTCAGAACAAGTGAGAAATGACTTCAAAACTTGCCACCAACTTTCCAATTATTATGCAAAGCAAGGAAATGCCATTGACGGCAGAGAAGTAGGGTGCGAAGAAGATTATTAAATTGGGGCAGAAAATTTTCTTTTCAGTTTGAAAATTTTCTGGAAGTCAATACCCACTTGGGGAAGAAGGAAAGTCTTAAGGGAAATGGTCTTCGAACTAGTGCCATCCTCAACAGCCTTCAGAAGAGTGAAACACCAATTTTGAGGAAATGAAAATCCACCAGCAGTGTTATCTTCAGCAAGTTCCGAGGTGGTCGGACAACACAGAGTGGTAAAGGAAGAAAGGAAATCTCATCTTCAACAAAATAACCCCCAGCAAGTTGAGAAACACAGAACGGGGAAAGGATAAATGGAAAACCCATCCCCAGCATGAGTATCATCAAATAATAACATCCCCAGCAAGTTCTGATAATGAAACACAGAGCGAGGAAAGAGGAGGAGAACCATCCCCAGCAGGAGCACCACAACCAGCCACCACATCTTACAACTAACCAATTTTTCTTTGATTTGAAACAGGGAAAAAAGGGGTTGTCAGCAGCAAAGCATGCCACGAAGAAGATTCTCAAACTGGGGCAGAAAATTTTCTCCTGTTGCGAAAATTTTCTCGAAACCAAAGTTAGGGAAAGAAGCTAGATAACGCGAGGAAATGATCTTTGAACCCGGTTATCCCAGCAGATTTGAAAGAAAGAAAACAACAAGCCGTGATAGATGAAATTATACCCCCAACAGACAGGACAAGACGAGGAAGCTTGCGTTCAGAAAGGCAAGAAGCCGGTATCACCCTCAGCAGTCCTCGGAAAATGAAACATTGATTTCGAGATTTCACCGGCAGCATTATATCCTACAAGTTTTTCAAGGGAGCGAAGCGCGAGCCCCGAAGGAGGTTTGGAAAGAGGAAGAAGGAAAGGGAATCCCCCGACAGGGTAATCCCCAGCTGATGACACTTCAATCCCCAGCGATCTCGAGAGAGAATAAAGGTTCTGAAGGAAGTAGAAAAGGAGGAAATAAAGAAGATTTTCCCCAGCAGCATTACCCCAGCAGGTAAGTAATTAGTTCCAAAGACATCCCCAGCAGTCAAGAGAAAAATAACACAACCCGGGAGGAAAGCAATTCCAAAACAAGGTAATTCGGAAGAAAGGATGGCCCAAGAAGCGATGCAGGAAGAAGAAAGTGGTGCAGGAAGCAAAGAAAGGCGACATGGATGCGATTTATTGCATAAGATGTTGTTGAAGTCAGGAGCCCGCCCGAAGAGAGGAATGGCGATTTATTTTCAAAAGATGTTGAAGTCGGGAGCCCGCCTAAAGAGAGGAATGGCGCTTAATTTTTAGAGTTGATGATTGAAGTCAGAGAGCCCGCCTGAAGAGAGGAATGGCGATTTATTTTCAAAAAGATGTTGTTGAAGTCGGGAGCCCGCCCGAAGAGAGGAATGGCGATTTATTTTCAAAAGATGTTGTTGAAGTCGGAGCCCGCCCGAAGAGAGGAATGGCGATTTATTTTCAAAAGATGTTGTTGAAGTCGGGAGCCCGCCTGAAGAGAGGAATGGCGATTTATTTTTTCAAAAGTTGACGTTGAAGTCGGGAGCCCGCCCGAAGAGAGGAATGGCGATTTATTTTCAAAAGATGTTGTTGAAGTCAGGAGCCCGCCCGAAGAGAGGAATGGCAATTTATTTTCAAAAGATGTTGTTGAAGCCAGGAGCCCGCCTGAAGAGAGGAATGGCGTTTAATTTTCAGAGTTGATGGTTGAAGTCAGGAGCCCGCCTGAAGAGAGGAATGGCGATTTATTTTCAAAAGATGTTGTTGAAGTCAGGAGCCCGCCCGAAGAGAGGAGTGGCGATTTATTTTCAAAAAGATGTTGTTGAAGTCAGGAGCCCGCCCGAAGAGAGGAATGGCGATTTATTTTCAAAAAGATGTTGTTGAAGTCAGGAGCCCGCCTGAAGAGAGGAATGGCGATTTATTTTCAAAAGATGTTGTTGAAGTCAGGAGCCCGCCTGAAGAGAGGAATGGCGATTTATTTTCAAAAGATGTTGTTGAAGTCGGGAGCCCGCCTGAAGAGAGGAATGGCGATTTATTTTCAAAAGATGTGTTTGAAGTCAGAGGAGCCCGCTCGAAGAGAGGAATGGCGATTTATTTTCAAAAAGATGTTGTTGAAGTCGGGAGCCCGCCCGAAGAGAGGAATGGCGATTTATTTTCAAAGGATGTTGTTGAAGTCGGGAGCCCGCCCGAAGAGAGGAATGGCGATTTATTTTTTCAAAAGTTGACGTTGAAGTCGGGAGCCCGCCCGAAGAGAGGAATGGCGATTTATTTTCAAAAGATGTTGTTGAAGTCAGGAGCCCGCCCGAAGAGAGGAATGGCAATTTATTTTCAAAAGATGTTGTTGAAGTCAGGGAGCCCGCCTGAAGAGAGGAATGGCGTTTAATTTTCGGAGTTGATGGTTGAAGTCAGGAGCCCGCCTGTAGAGAGGAATGGCGATTTATTTTCAAAAGATGTTGTTGAAGTCGGAGCCCGCCCGAAGAGAGGAATGGCGATTTATTTTTTCAAAAGATGTGGTTGAAGTCGGGAGCCCGCCTCTGAAGAGAGGAATGGCGATTTATGTTCAAAAGATGTTGTTGAAGTCGGGAGCCCGCCTGAAGAGAATGGAGTGGCGATTTTATTTTGAAGTAGTAGTTGAAGTCGGGGAGCCCGCCCGGAGAATGGAGTGGCGATTTTATTTTGAAGTAATAGTTGAAGTCGGGGAGCCCGCCCTGAAGAATGGAGTGGCGATTTATTGTTGAAGTTGTTTAAGGAAAGCGGCAGAGTGTAACGGAAATCCCCAGCATGAATCAGAAGGAAGGCAACAAGGATCAGAAAAGATAGATTCAGACTTCGAAGGAGAATAGCTCGAAGATCACAAGTAAGGGAATTCACTTCGGAGTGCAATACAAGATAGCAACAAAAGAAGCTTGCAACCAGAATGCGAGTCAACAGTCCGAGATGATCAACAGAAGTTAGTCATAATGAAAAAAAAGGCAAGGAGTTAATCTAAGTGCAGAAGTTGATGAAAGATGTGGTGTGCTCAAGACATGGCCGAGGTCACAAGCACTGCGTACCTGGTTCAGATCCAGAAAGCGGAAGAGGATTGAACTAGTACCTACAACTAGAAAGTATCAAGGTTCAAATTTAGAGTCCGCATGAAGCACCAACCAATACTCAAGATCAAGCTTCAGAAGATTTATAGATATGAATTTTGTAACTAGTAGCTGATAGGCTTAGTTAGTCTTTTTCATATTTTTTGATGTAATAGCAGGACCACGGACCGGAACTTCGATGGGACGGAACCTCGACGGAACAACACCTCGACTGGCTCTCCACCTCGGTTACCCCTTCCTCACTCACTTTCGAACTACACGTGGCCTGATTCCTTTATAGCCAAGGATATGTAGGCAGCTCAGATACAAGGGCTCGGTCACATTCCTCTTCTCTTAGTTTAGTCCCTCCCAATAAGGGTCAGGTCAAAAACACTTGTCTAGTCGTTCTTTGTCTGAAAACTCTTTGTGTTTTCAGTCAAAGAGGGGCAGCTGTAAACACGTGATTTTTGACCCTCCCCGAGATTTTCTATATTTCTAGCGTAAAATATTTAGTTTAGTTTTAATATAGCTATTTTAGTTAAATTTGACTCTTTTACTTTATTTTTACCTCAAAATGAAAAAATAACAAAAATATAGTTTTATTAATGTTTCGTAGTCATTTTAAACTTGAAAAATATAAAAAATAGTTTTATTTTAATTACGAGTATTATAGTTATTTTGATTACCTAGGATTAATTAAATAACACCGTGTTCTCATTTTCGGTTCCGGGCGAAGAATAATATTCGGGTTCGAACTACCCGGTTTTATAATTTTCGGACCTAGCCCGTAATAACCCGAGTCCACCACACGTGGGGGACACACATGGGGGACACGGACAGAATATTATGGGAGGGGATGGGCATCAACATTGTTAAAATAAAGGTGGGACTATTCATGGGTTTTGGATTTAAAAAGGGAGATAAAGGGGATGGGGCTCACGTTTTTGGGGGGAGGATTGATTTTAAATAAAAGAAACACTACTACTATTAAAGAAAGGGAGGCAGTAAACAGAAGGGACCTTCTTCTTGGTCTCGGACGGCTTGAAGAACAAGAAAAATCGGGCAGCAAAGGGGTTATTAAAAAGAAAAGAAAAACGAAACAGTGGGGAGGGGAAACAAAACATAAGAGAAGAGACATTCTCTTCTTCATAAAGAAGGGAGAACGGGCAGTAAGAGGGAGCAAAAAACGGGAGGTGGGGTGTGGATTTTTGAAAGGAGAAAAGGGCGGCATAGGGTCTGCTTGTTTTTGGAAAAAGAAAACGAAAGAAAAAACAAGAAAAAACGGCAGAAAGGAGCAAAGGAGAGAAAACGAAATTCAAAAGAGATTGGAAGAAAAACATTTTGAAAACAAAACAAAGGAACGAAAACGGCCAGCAAGAGGAGTGAACGAAACAGAAGAAAAAAAAACGGCAGCCGCTGCTTCACGTCCCGTCCAAACGACCAGGCCAGCGCCCAGCTCGTCGACCACCAGCTGTTGTCACGTCCAAACAGCCCCTACGCAACCCCAGTCCACGACCATACTGCTTGAAACCAGCCACTCTCAGGTCGCGGACAGTCTTGGTCCGAGTTTTCTTGTTTCTGTTGAGTTCGTTGTCATTCGTCGAGGTCCGGTACGTCGTTGGTTAGTCGCTGTCCTTGGTTCCAGTTTGGTTCGAGTTCTGTCCGGAGAGGTCGAGGTTTGAGATCGTCATAAAAGGTTCGTTTTCTCGTTGTGTACGTTGAAAAATATGCAGAAATAAAGGTGTTGTTCTTTTCCGATATCGTTCTTCTCGCTAATATTTTGGATCGTTTCGTATTTGATTTACTTTCGTATGGTTCAGACTATTTTTGTAAATATATGATTTTGTTGAACATGCAATGTCGAAGTTAGCTAATGAAAATGACTAATCCTTCATATGCTCGCCAACTAGTTATGCTTCCATTGTTTATGTAATTGTTCACCATAGTCTTGAATTTGCTCACTTAGTTAGCTACTCGTATGTTTACTCGAATTGGTTATAGTTGAGCACGATGTTGTCACATTATGAAAATTGGTTCATTATTCTTTAACCGAACGACGTAATTAGATTAAAGGAATCGGGGGTGCATTTCATGTGACCCGACTCCAATTTTGAACAAGGTTAAATAAAGCGTGTCGTGAACCACAAGTGCATTTCATGTAGTGTGGCTTGCAACATGTTTTAAATAATCTTGAATTAACTCTTAAATAAATATAGCGGAATGTAGTTTGCTTTTAAATTAGAACTAGAGTTATGCCTCGCCTAACAAAATTGTACAAATCGCGGGGCCCTCATAAATGTATATGTAAAATATTTAGATTTCGAGATGTGCCGTTTCTTAGCGAATTTCCCGGCCTTCTCAAAAATGTAAATAAGTAATCGCTCTAGGCGCGTATTTTAATAATTTTACCTTCTTAAATACGGGCGTGCATTTCATGCGGCCCAAATCCAAATCCTAAAATGTTGAATAAGAATGTGTCGAGGATCCGGGTGCATTTCATGTGACGTGATTCGAAACATATTTTTAGGCAACATTCTCTTTCGTAAATCATAATAATAATAAAAGCGGTAAAGGGATACTAATTTGCACTAAGTACATAACTGCAAAGAATTAGATAAATAAGCCGAATATGACAGTTAAGCGACCGTGCTAGAACCACGGAATTCGGGAATGCCTAATACCTTCTCCCGGGTTAATAGAATTCCTTATCCGGATTTCTGGTTCGCGGACTGTTAAACAGAGTCATTCTCTTCCTCGATTCGGGATTTAACCGGTGACTTGGGACACCATAAATCTCCCAAGTGGCAACTCTGAAATAATTAAATAAATCCCGTCTCGATTGTCCTTTAATTGGAAAAACTCTTTGCACCCTTGCGGGTGCGTAAAAAAGAGGTGTGACAACGGTTAGAGGCTTTAGTCTCATAAATAATCAAACGACGGCGTTTAAGTAACGTCTCTCTAGGACCGTTGATCTTGATCAAACGAGCGGCTAGGATTATCTCGTATATTTTGCCTATAAATAGGCCTTGTCTAAAGCGGCCGCCCATTTTTACACACTCACAAACCCTAGAGACGCCGCCCTTAATCCTCTCCACTCCTCTCATCTTCTTCATCATCTTTACCCTAGGCGGCCATGGCGGCCACCACCTTCCACGGTGGTCGCCGGCCTCCCTTACCTCTCCTATCTTCTTCTCCTTCTTCTTCATGCCATAGCACACCCAAAAAACCCAGAAAACCCCCTGTTCTTCGAAGTCCCGGTCACCGGAATCTTTACCGGTGACCACCAAAGTATGAGAACCCACACGAAACCAATGCCATTCTCTTCTTCTCCATGAGATCTACCCACCCATACCACTGGTTCCCCTCGAATGTCCCTCAAACTTCTCGAATATCCCGAAGAAGGTCGCCGGAACCCTAACTCCGGCGACCCCAAATCCAACACCCAATCAAGACCTCACCTTTACCACCCCCTGAACACCCTCTTGCAACTCAAATCTCAAAAAGGCTTCGCCTTTAAGCCTTGAAAGAAGAAACAGAAAAGATTGAAAAAAAAGATCTGGAATTGAATAAAGAAGAAAAGAAAACAAGAAGAAAGGTCTGGGAGGGTCTGAGGTTAAAGAAAAGAAGAGGAAAAGGGAATAGGAAGCTCGGGGGACAGGCCCCGCAAGCTAAGTCCCTGACCCTTATATGCTTTCTCTTTGCTTGATTTTTTTTTTTTATTGTTTATTTGCTATTTCTGCATGTGTTTAGATGCTCTTCTCTGATTTTTGCTTTCACATGATAGTTTAGGGTTTATTCTTGCTAATAGTTTAGGGTTTATACTTGGTGATTGCTCTGTTGCTTGTTTATCTTTTTTATTTCATTATGCCTATCTTTTATTACTATTCTGTTTCTGAGCATGTTAGTGTTAATATTCTCTATCTTGTTTATTCTCATGCTCATCCTGATTCGTTGTGTTCTGCCTGTGAGTTAAAATACCTGTCTATCTTCTGTGTATATTGTCTTTTAATCTGTTAGTGTTCAACAAGCATGATTGCTTTTCTCTTCATGATGCCTTGCATGTTCTCATTGATTTGCATTTCATATGTTAGTTGTAAGGCTATTCTTGGCTCTCTTTTAGTGACTCTTGTCTTATCTCAAATTTGAGCTTCGCATGCTAGTATAGGATCCTGTATATCCTCATCTATTAACCTGTTTCTTCTTTAAATTCTGGAATAGTTCCTTTGAACATGTTAGTCATAGGGCTTATGTTGGTTTTATGATTTTCATCTCTGTCCTGTGCTTCTCATGTTAGTCTAGGATCCTGTATATCCTCATCTATTAACCTGTTTCTTCTTCAAATTCTGGAATAGTTCCTTTGAACATGTTAGTCATATGGCTTATGTTGGTTTTATGATTTTCATCTCTGTCATGTGCTTCTCATGTTAGTCTAGGACCCTTCTGTTTATCTTCTCATGCTGTGAGTCTTTGTCTATTTCTCTGTGACCACACTGATTTCCCAACTGGTTCATCTCCTATGTGTCCCTGTGTTCTTTTGGGCCTGTTAGTGATAGGACTCTATCTGTTATATGCCTTGTTTGATCACATGGTTTTTTGCTCTAAGATTGAGAAGTTCATCCTTTTGTGTCATTCTGACTGTTGGGTGCTGATTCATGGCAAAAGCATAACCTTTGATCTTTGTCTTATGTTTGAAATCAGTCTTAAATTATTATGACCACTCTTGTTACCCTTGACTGTAATAATTCATAAAACTGGGTTTCTTTCTAGCTTTCAGGGGTTAGTTTTTCTACTGTTATCAAGCATGTCTAGTTCATGTACTGGTTAAAGTGTTTAATTCTCAATTAGGATCTATTCTTTTAAGATTTCCATGATCTTGGTATTTCCCCTTTCCTACATTAGCCTGGTTCTAAGGTTGACCATTGATTCTCATGACTGATCAAGCTATGTTTAAGTTTAACTGTTTGTGAGAATTGAACTTAGTACCTATATGTTCATGAATCTTGAGTATGCTTTGGGTCTTTCAATGAATCATCTAGCATGAATTGGTTGCCATTGGGTCTGCTTGATGTCATTTAACACTTTGGTATATGAAATTGAGTCATGAAAGTTGATTAATTAAGATTCATCATTATCAAACCTGCCTTCTGAGTTTTAATTGATTGATAAACATTGCTTGGTTTCATATGACTATGTGTGCATTTGAATGTCAAAATGATTGAATTTGCATCAGGTTTATTGTTAGCATGAATACTGTTAAATGCCTTTCATACTTTAGGAGGATTGGTTATAGCTGTAGTTCTAGGTTCCATAAGTGGTTAGTTTTTAAATAGGTATAAACTGAAAATGAACAAAAATAGGCTACAAGTTTAATAATTGGCCTAAGAATGGTCAACCTTGCAAAGGGTTGACCAATTCTGTGAGCCCTAACACACAGCTCACTGTTTAACAGTGGCTGGTTGTGCAAAGGGCTATGTCTGCAAATGCAGACTAGCCCAGGCTCTATATTGAGCCCTGAACAGCAAAGTGGCCAAACCTGTAAAGGTTTTGGGCCCAGCTGTTCAGTATGTGGCTTTGATAGCCCAAGCTAAGTCTCAACTTGAGACTGGCTAACTTTTAAATAGGTTAAGCATAATAACAAAGCAGGCTATGCCTGCAATTAGCTTTAATTAGGAATAAATGGGTCTTAATTGACTGGAATTAGCTTAAAATTGGCTAAATTTGAAATAGTTCTTAAAAAATAAAAATGGCCAGCCCTTAAATACTAATGCCAGGGCTGGCTATTAGTTAAATAGGTTCAAAATTAGCTAAAATCTGCCCTAGGCATAGCTGGTAAATCAGCAGTGCTCTTAGGGGCACAATTGGGTATTGAAAAGGTAAAATAGTAACTAGTAAGAACTTAGGAGGGTAATAGGGACATTTATGCTCCTGATTTCTGCAATTTTGCAGAGATTTAGGGGTATAATGGTCTCCTAAAAATGGGAAATCTGTAAAAATCTCAAACCCCTAAGGTCATACTAGTAAAAGGCCCTAAAAGGAATCTTTTGGAACCTTCCAGCACATGCTGGAAGGGTTTTGGTAACTGAAAATGGAACTTAAATGTAGATTTAATAAATTTAGGAGGGGGAGAAGTGGGAGAAAATCCCATAACTTTCTCCCCAAGTTTCAGCCTTAGGATAACTATAAATACACCTTCAAAGAGCTGAAAAAGGGGATTCCACTGTAGAACAATCTGAGAAAATACATTTGGGTTCCAGGGAGAGAGTAGTCTGAAAATACACAAAGCTGAAATTCACACAAAGCATTGAGAGATAAAAGAGCAATAGAACAATAGGATTCTTTCTGGAATTTCTCAGTAGAACTCACTGGTTTCCATTGGTTTTTGCCGTGTTCTTCTGCTCGAAATTGGATTGGATTCTTCTATTACATTGTTGATTCGTTCCTGCTGTTGCTGTGCTTTTGTGTTGCTGTGTTGCTGTGTTTCTTTCATCACTGTTGCATTGCCTTGTGAACCATTGCTGATTACTTACTTCTTCATCCCTTAGACTCATCGGATCTTTTTTCCATTTGATCCAGGTATTCTTCTATCCAGTATGAGCTGTAGAGATTCCGTTGAATGAAATGAAGATTTAAGTTATTCATTTGTCTATTTGTAATTCATTTCTAATTTGTAGTGTGGCGTAACAGAGATCAAGGAAAAAACAGATACAATGTAATAGTAGTAGTATAGTGGTAATGTAGCATAGATAGCTTATCACTTAGATTAAGTAGGTAAAAAAAACTCTAAAACATAAGTTAGTTAAAAAATAGTTTCTGAATCATTAGACCATTCGCTCACACTGACTCTTCGTAAACTGCAACCATCTAGGTAATGGATTTGTACTTAAGCATAAATAAGCTTCAAAAATAGGTAAAAACATTGGATTGATTCGTTTATAACTGGGACAACAGCATTACAATGAGCCAAGTCTGGATGAAATCAGTTGTTTAAATCATGCTTAAACCTTTAAATCACTTAGTCATAGATGTGTATGTAGTTATTGCTTATATATAATCAATTAATTTGCGGATTTAGGCTCAGATCTGTTTAAGTTTGAAAAGGTTGATAATTACATGTTGCAGCAGGTTAATTAAGATGAATTGGTGATGAGAAGAGGCCTAACAAGTAACGAATACAGTGTTGTAGTTAAAAACGGATTTAATAGCTCTTTCGATAAGGTAAAAATCTCGTAAATAATTAAGGGGTGACTTAGATTAATTAGACATCAGTATAGATTCTTAGTTAAGAGTATATATAGAGATGACAATTGTTTGGGTTTTTCATGAATTATTTCTGTACACTGATTTCTTTTGGTAATAAATAAAGTGGTTGGATTTCATTTAAATTTTGAGTACTTGTTTCCTTATGCATTCTGAATCCATACTTCTATTATTGCAATTTGGTTTGGGCCCTATGTGTAACGTGGGCCTGAACTATTATACGAAACAGATAGGCCCGTTGATAATCAAAAGGCCGCCTGGTCTTTAAGGCCTGGAATGGTCCATTACTGATCCAGTCAAGCAAAAGAAGACCAGGCCCAATAAATTCGACGGGCCTGGATTATTATAGTATTAGTAAAACGAATGAGGTAAAAACAATGTATAGTAAATGTAGTTAGACAAAATAGGACCGGCCTTTAATAATTTGAATTAGGGACGAGCCTCGCCCGAATAACACCGGGGCCCCCTATTTAGTAATAAGATAATAAAGTAGATTCGGGAAAGCTAATAGCAAACTCCATAGCTTCTCCCAAAAGACTTAAAAGCCGATAGACATTACTTTAGGGCACGGTTTTAATATATCTTCCTATGAATGAGTGTGCACTTGGTGCGACTCAAATCCAAATCTCGGTAAAGCCGAAATACACCAAAGGTCATAGGCGTACTGGTTGCGGTATGATTTGAGGCGTGTTTTCGCGATACCGCAAATTCCTAAAAAATAATATCTTAACGTAAAAGTACATTATGTTATTAAAAATCTATAACCGAGTCAAACAAAAGTCAAGAACGACAGTGGAGCGACCGTGCTAAAACCACGGAATCCGGGAGTGCCTAACACCTTCTCCCGGGTTAACAGAGTTCCTTATCCGGACCTCTGCTTCGCAGACATTTCATAGAGTCAAAATTCCTCGGATTCGGGATTAACCGGTGACTTGGGACACCACGATCATTCCCAAGTGGCGACTCTGATTAATCTCTAATAAATCCCGGACCGATTGTCCTTAAATTGGAAAAACTCCTTCCCTTGCGTTATTTTATCCGTCTCGGGTAATTGAGCGTCGGGGTATACCCTACAAGTGTATTTATACACCATACGCATGTTTGGGGTAGTAAAAAGGGAGGTGTGACAGCTCTGGCGACTCTGCTGGGGATCCAACCCTGAATTTCGATTTCAGGGTTTAAGAACTCGAGCTCCTTAGAACTGCCGTTCGCGTTTTTGTTTGACTTCATTATATGATTTGAACAACATGCTATATGCTTTATCGCTTTGATATTATCTGGACTGTATATATAAAATTGTGCCGAAAATCCTTCTCTCTTCTCCCCCGGGGATGTGCTTACTGGTTGAGACTCCCCTTTCTGTTAAAGTCACCCTAAATTAAGAAAAATAGAGGCCGGATAAGTTACAAAGCCGATTGACTCCGCGGGTCACCGGTACGTAGCCCCCTCCTCGATTCGAGTTGTCCGCTCGGGTACACGGTCTAGCAATCTATGAAACCGTAAGATTTTGAACATAGGTCTAGGACGATTATTTGCATCATATTTGACTTAGGGGACTCAACACAGGGGTTGGGTCCGTCTAGGACAAGTGACCCGGTATTGAAAAGACCGAGCATGCTATGTGTTGCATTTTATTGTCCTTGATCGTTATGCGGACCGGCGAAAATCCCGAGATTGAAAAAACTGTTGAAAAAGGAAAAAAAAAAAGAGAGGAAAATAATGATTTGTAGAAAATAGGTACATGGAAAAATTGAAAATTTGAAAAATAAGTGGAACATTTTTGAAATAATTGGTCAAATAATCCGACCGAACTACGCAGGTTTGATTCTCGCCATTAGGGATACGTAGGCAACCCTCATCGGGTCCAACCACCCCTTTTAAAAAAAAAATCAAAAAAAATGTGTGTGTTTTTGTCAATAAAATCAAAGTGATGCCGTTTTTGTAAATAGCCGAATGTTCCGAAAGGACGCCGGAGGGCTGTTTTTTGCAAAAATAGCCACTTTGAATCATTTTTAATAATTTGCGAGTACAGCCTTGAAATATTCCTTGTGGAAATGTTGCAAGGCCAAAGCCTCAAAATCAAGTCCGGGTTCACACCCGTTTTTGCAAAAATAACCAAAAAATATCAAATTTTTGATTTTGTTATAAATAAATCGGGTGATGCTATTCTTGCTTAAAATAAGCCGAATGTCCCTCAAAAGGACGCCAGAAGGCGTTTTTTGCAAAAATAGCCACTTTGAATCATTTTTAATAATTTGCGGGCACGACCTTGAAATATTCCTTGTGGAAATGTTGCAAGGCCAAAGCCTCAAAATCAAGTCCGGGTTCACACCCGTTTTGCAAAAATAACCAAAAAATGTCAAATTTTTGATAAAAAAAAGTCAAATTTTTGATTTCGTTATGAATAAATCGGGTGATGCTATTCTTGCTTAAAATAAGCCGAATGTCCCTCAAAAGGACGTCGGAAGGCCGTTTTTGCAAGAATAGCCACTTTGAGTCATTTTAAATAATTTGCGGGCATAGCCTTGAAATATTCCCTCGCGGAAACGTTGAAAGGCCGTATCCGCAAAATCAAGTTTGAGTCATCGCTCAACTTCTCAAAAATAACCATTTTATCAAATAAGCCATTACATGGCCGAAATTTTGCTGAAATAGCCACATTTTTGCATTTCAACTTCCTCAGTCTTGTGTTGGCCTGTGTCGGTGCTGAACGATGCCCCATAGGCCCCGGGATAAAATTTTGAATTTGCATCTTCTCAAATAAAATTTTGCAAAAAGAGCCACTTTGCCCGAATAAGCCATTACATGGCCAATTTATGAAAAATAGTCTTGTGTTGGTTTATGGTGATGCCGAACGATGCCCCATGAGCCACAGGATTAAAAAAAAAATTTTTAAGTTTATCTTTCTTAAATAATTTTTTGCAAAAAGAGCCACTTTGTCTAAATAAGCCATTATATGGCCAATTTATGAAAAATAGTCTTGTGTTGGTTTATGGTGATGCCGAACGATGCCCCATGAGCCACAGGTTAAAAAAAAAGATTTTCAGTTTTATCTTTCTTAAATAAATTTTCCAAAAATAGTCATTTTGTTAAATAAGCCATTATGTGGCCAATTTTGTAGAAATAGTCGTAATTGACACAAAAATATTCTTATTCTTGTAGAAATCTCCTACACAAGTTTGTAGTTTGAGTCGGCTTCTATAATTTTCCTTCAAACAAAAAAAATCAAAATAAACATATCTTTATTTCTTGCATTAATCTGCAAGAACTACGCTCGGTCTGATTCATGCGGGGTCATGATACGTAGGCAATCCACATAGGATTCGATCATTTCCATAATCAAAAAGAAAAAAAAAGGAAAACTACAAAAAGAAAAAAAAAGGAAAATGAAAAAAACCACAAAAAAGGAAAAAAAAAAGAGAAAAGAAAATAGTAAAAAAAAAAAAAAGAAAGTGATCAATAAGCGGGATACCTTAGTGCTGACATGGTGGCTTTATTCTGTTGTGTCCGTTTCCAGGAAGGTGGTTGGTTGTGGTTCTAAGATAACTTTTCCCTGTAACACAAAGTCAGAGGACAATGGTAGAGAATCTCAAGGCTGAGTGGGTTGGTACCGGCACCCGACAACAGTTGGTTGAACGGAATCACATGTTAGTTGAAGAAGTCAAAATGTTGAGACAACACGTGGCTGAAATGTATCGGGCGTCGATGGATGGAAAATCACTACCTCCGCCACCACCTAGTTTCATGGACTCTGTCCTTACACTGAACCCGAAGCCAAATATACCTGCCTATCGCAGCCTTTCCAGCCACCCCAATAGCTCCATCACTCGGTATCCACCTATTTTTTCCCAGGAATGCGCTCCAATCACATCCACTGTTCCCGACGATAAACACCCACCCGAAGCTCATGTTGCCCAACATTACCCCTCCGAGGTTGCTCATCAGGACCCCAAACAGAGCCCGCAGGTTGAACCTCCCCAACGACAAGGTCCAGTGGTCGTCTTTGCTAAAGGCCCTCTATATCGAACCCATGGATATCCTTGTAATTCTCCTGGCCCTTACTTCTCCCCACGAGCATACCAGAAACCCCGCGGGTCAGGTTTTAGGCCAAATCACGCTTTTAGAAATGAGAGGCTACTGAAACGAGAAAAGTCTCTTACCCCTTTGGGAGAATCGTATACCAGTTTGTTCCACAAGTTGAAGCAACTGGACATGTTGAAACCAATTCAGATAAAAATGCCAAATCATCGGTCAAAGAGGTGTGATTTTTCTCAAATGTGCGCCTATTGCTCAGGCGCCCCGGGGCATGACACAGAAAATTGTTGGAAGCTAAAAAAGACAATTCAGGAGCTTATCAATGCAGGCTACATTGCCGTACAAAATCCGGATATAGTCGACACCCGTATGGTTGATGCAGAAGGCAGTGGCTAAAGATATCGTGCTTGGTAATTGGAAATATGCTTCATTTGGGGTTTATCCAAAGTAGAATTTTTGGTGGCTTATTTTGTTGTCATTCCTGTTACCCGGGTTATTTCAGGGTTGTAATCCGGACGTTGTCTTGAAAGTCAAAACCCTTCTATCTTACTACTTTGCTTTGTTTAGTGCTGTCTAGGTTTGTAATTTTAGTCTAGTCTGTTCGTTTTGTTGTTTGTCTTGTTGTTTCAACCCATCAGTTTAATACAACTCTTTGTCTCCCGTCATTTCTAGTTACTGATTTTAGCAACATGACATGCACATAATTCTAAGCCTGATTTTTAAAAGTCAATGAAACAATGTTGAAGATGTAATGATGCTCGGAAGAAATAAAAACATATTGGAATACTGTGAAGCCGGAATCAAGTGAATACTAGGGGAAAACATAACATAAAGAAATGCCTTGGAAATGCATCATGCTTCATCGGTTTAAAGCCAAAGGCAAAAGTACCCCAAGACTAAAGGAACCATCCGTGGCATCGAGATTGTTGCCCAATGGCATTGAGAATCGTCAAAAACAGAAGGCAAATATGTGAATTGGTCGAAAGATAGTTTGTACTCGGTAGGTTTTGAAGATTGGAATGACGAAGGCATTTTATTCGGCTATCCAAACACTTCGTCCATTGCTACCCCTTTTGAGCCTTATTATATTTTCTTTCATACCCCTCTTTCGGAATCAACAACAAAAATTGAGGATTGAGCGGAGAAATCCAAATGGAGAAACAAAAAGAAAGAAGAAAAGAAAAAAAAAAGAAGAGAAAATAAAAAAAAAAGAAAAGAAAAAAAAAGAGAAAAAGAAAAGAAAAAAGAAGAAAGAAAAAGAAAAGAAAAGAAAAATCGGGAGAAGTCAAGATGCAACAATGAATACGGACGTAGTCTGAACTACGTCTGACTTGATCCCGAAAGGGTACGTAGGCAGCCTCTCTGAGGTTCAGTCACAATAAATGAAAAATCTGAAAATCTAAAAAATTTCCCCAAGAAGGAAACTGGGGCAGAAGTTATGGTTGTTGAATAAATAAGATTCCGAAAGTTGTAATCATTAACCCACGTTGAAATAATTTCGAGCCTTTATATCCTTTTTTTTAAAAACCCATCCAAAAGCCTGCGTTACAGTCCAAAGGAAGACCTTCCGATCAATCTTCAAGAAATGCCGAGTCAAGCGAACAAAGGTCAATCACATCAGGGGCAACACTCCAGGAGAGTGAAGAACTCAAACCACCACGAGACTCCAAGATGAGAGAAGTCAAAATGAGAGAGTCTTATCGGTGAAAACCCGCACGGGCACCATAAGGCGACGGTGAGTTGAGAGAAAGAAAGATCAAATGAGAGAGGCTTGTTGGCGAAAACCCTACGGGCGCTGCAAGTCGAATAAGGATCAGATCAAAGAAATGAAGTATTGAAGACTGGTTTCACAGCAAAACTTTGCAATAAGAGTTGAACATCAACTTTGCTATACGGAGAAGGCTAAAAGTGCATGTCAAGATCGCTAGAGTCGGTATTCAAAATCCGTTAGGTCATTCGTCCGTAGGTTTCTTGTTAGGAATAGTATTTTCCTTTCTCTTCATTCTTCATACCTGGTTTTACCCTCCATCTTATCGAGTCAGTCAGGTCATAACAAGTATAGAAATGATTCCAAAATTTGCCACCAAGATTTCCAATTGCACAAAATGGGATTAACACGACAATTGTCGTAGGACGGGGAATGACAAGGCCAGTGATTTAAGCCCACAAGAGCAACATGTGCAATGAGGATCATGCAAAACACAAGGGTCAGCAAGGTGCCAACTCAGGGAAAATATAGCAAATAGAAGTACGGGGTTCGAACAGAGAGGGGGTATATCTTCGGACAAGAGAAAGACCAAAGGTTGTCAAGTGGAGTCATCAAAGGAATTGAGATCGGAGTTTGTGGTATCCGTCAAGAAAGAGACAATATACATACCTAAAGAGAGTTGGATTTTGAACAAAGAAGAAGTGAAAATGGATAGTCGGTGAGCAGGCAAGGCGCTCGGGTGGAAAGCAGTCGCCATCAAAGTTCAAGGCCACAACCAACCACCGCATTTAAACTAACATATTTTTCTTTGTTTTGAAACAGGGGCATAGAGGTTATTGATCCGATAGAGCCAGCAGCTTCCAAAAAGCATAGGCTCATTTTGTTTGCGATGCGTATCTTACCGCATTGGGTCGAGGCAAAGGGCAAATTTGCGCCAAATTGGTAGGGACCGTTCGTGGTATCACGGGTGTTGTCCAATGGAGCATTATATTTAACAGATGTTGAAGGAAGGTGCGTAGAGACTGCTATCAATTCAGATGCGGTCGAAAGATACTATGTATGATTCCTTTCAATTATGTGTTTTGTATTTTGTTGTGATTTTGGAATTGAAATGACGAAGGCGTTTTATTCTCTATCCAAACACTTTATCCATTGATAACCCCTTTGAGCCTTAATGAATGAATTCTTTCATATCCTTCTCTCGGAATCGCTCTAGTGCAATAAGATCAAAATTCCCAGAATGAAAAAATGAAATGATGGAAAAATGAAAAAGAAAAAATGAAATGAAAAATAAAAAAAAAAGAGAAAAAGACAAAAATCGGGAAAAAGTCAAAAAAGAAATCCATCTAACTTTTGAAGTTGGATGAACTACGTCTGACTTGATCCCGAAAGGGTACGTAGGCAGCCTCTCTGAGGTTCAGTCACAATAAAGGAAAAATCCAAAATTTCCCCACATATTGAAACTGGGGCAGAAGTTATGTTTAATAATTCCGAGAGTTGTAAATATTTTTAACCCTCGTTGAAATTTTGAGCCTTTATATCTTTCTTTCTTAACCCGTCCAAAAGCCACATTACAGTCCAAAGAAAGACCTTCTGATCAATTCCGAAATGATAACGAATGCAATGAAGGAGGAGCGAAACATCGGACAACACCTGTGGTAAGAAAACAAAATACAAAAGGAAAAAATGGAAAAAAAAATAAAATAAAATAAAAAAAAAAAATGAGAGAGTCTCATCAGTGAAAACCTTAGCCGGTACTGTGAGGCGATTGTGAGGTTGAGAGAAATAAAATGAGAGAGTCTCATCAGTGAAAACCTTAATTGGCACCGTGAGACGATCGTGAGGACTACCAGAAAAGAGAAAAGCAACAAAAAATAGTATCGGTTTGGGTTGAAAGTAATGTGGAGACAGAATAATGATTGGAACGAACTGGGTCAGAGTTTAAATACATGGCATGGTCAGCGGAATCAGCCAGCAAATACCCAGATAAGTTCTAACTACCAGCTCCTGATAATGAAGGTCGAAACAACACTGGATCAGAAAGGAAGAGTTGGGAAGGAAATAAGGAAGCTTGGCAAACATGGCCAAAGAAAAGAAAACAAAACAAAAATGGAAAAATGAGAAAATACAAAAAGAGTCTTCAAGGGACAAGAAGTCGAAGATCGTGCAACATGAGAAAGCAAAAACAAAGGAAGCAATAAGAAGTGGGGACGGCAGATGCCAGTTGCCAGCAGTTTATATCTAATAAATTTTGTTTCATGCAGGAACAGATTGTCACTAATCACTTTAAAGTGAAGGTGACCAATGAGGAAAATAGAAAACACAAAAAGAGAAAGTTCGCCAAATAAGTGGAGAAATTCACAGATGAGAGACAATTGGTAAAAGAAAATACCAAAAAGAGGAAGTTTTAAATTGTTGTTGAAGTCGGGGTGCCCGCCCGAAGAATGGCATGGCGATTTATTTTTGAAATTGTTGTTGAAGTCGGGGTGCCCGCCCGAAGAATGGTATGGCAATTTACTTTAAGTTTTTAGTTGAAGTTTTAAATTGTTGTTGAAATCAGGGTGCCCGCCTGGAGAATGGAATGGCATTTTACTTTAAGTTTTTAGTTGAAGTTTTAAATTGTTGTTGAAGTCGGGGTGCCCGCCCGAAGAATGGCATGGCGATTTATTTTCGAAATTGTTATTGAAATCAGGGTGCCCGCCTGGAGAATGGAATGGCATTTTACTTTAAGTTTTTAGTTGAAGTTTTAAATTGTTGTGAAAATCAGGGTGCCCGCCTGGAGAATGGAATGGCATTTTACTTTAAGTTTTAGTGGAAGTTTTAAATCATTGTTGAAATCGGGGTGCCCGCCCGAAGAATGGTATGGCAATTTATTTTCGAAATTGTTGTTGAAATCAGGGTGCCCGCCTGGAGAATGGAATGGCATTTTACTTTAAGTTTTAGTTGAAGTTTAAAATCATTGTTGAAATCGGGGTGCCCGCCCGAAGAATGGTATGGCGATTTATTTTCGAAATTGTTGTTGAAGTCGGGGTGCCCGCCCGAAGAATGGAATGGCATTTTACTTTAAGTTTTAGTTGAAGTTTTAAATTGTTGTTGAAGTCGGGTGCCCGCCCGAAGAATGGTATGGCGATTTATTTTCGAAGTTTGTTGGTGAAAGTCAGGATGCCCGCCTGAAGAATGGAATGGCAATTTAATTTCTGTTAGGCGCCCACCTTCTAATACGGGAATACATTTCGCATTGCACGTTTAATTTCTGTTAGGCGCCCACCTTCTAATACGGGAATACATTTCGCATTGCACGTTTAATTTCTGTTAGGCGCCCACCTTCAAATACGGGAATACATTTCGCATTGCACGTTTAATTTCTGTTAGGCGCCCACCTTCAAATACGGGGATATTTTTTTTGCATCGCATTTCATACATATCTGCATTTAAAAAAAAAAGAAAAAAAATGATAAGAGAAAAAAAAAGAAGAAAAAAAAAATGAAAAATTCGGACATTCAAATAACATGATGTGCCCAGTCACCATACTGGGGCAGAAAAATCTTTCTCTGGTTGTTTATTTAGTCACAAGCAGGGGTCCACCTGGAGAATGGACGAAATATCATATTGAAGAGGTTGAACAAGTCAAGGCGATAACAAGAATGCCGGTGAAAAGTTGAACAAGTTCAAGGCAATAACAAGAATGCCATTGGAGCGAAGATACAAGTTAAAGGCAATAACAAGAATGCCGTTGCAAGGAATACAAGACACAAGATCAAGAAAATACAAAAAGACAAGTTGGAAGACATAGATAGGATTTTTGTAATTCATAGGCTGTAGCTTAGGCTAGCTCCTTTTATCTTTACCCCGGTGTAATAAGGAGTCAGTCAGCAATGACAGCAGTAACAACAGCAACAGCAGTGAGATCACAGTCCTTGGTAGTCCCAGCTACCAGACCTTCCCGAACTACACTGACCTAATTCCTGTTTAGCCCAGGATATGTAGGCAACCTCTGAAGCAGGGCCCGGTCAAAGATTTTCAAAATGCTTCGCAATGGAATACTCGAACGGGTAAAAATCGTTCATAGTTGCTCACTTATCTTTGCACGGAAACTCTTCGTGTCCCCGAGCAAAGAGGGGCAGCTGTGAGCACGTGATTTTTACCCTACACATGAGTTATTCCTATAAAATCCAAAATAAATGATTTTTCCTTATTTTTTATAATTTTGTGTGAATTTTGTGTTAGTTGTTTGCATGTTATTTGCGAGTGATAAATGAAAATACAAAAAAATTGCATCTTTAGGGAATTCATTCGTTTTTCTAGCAAATTAAAGAAAAAATCAAAAAAAAAATAGTTAGCTTTTAAATTGAAAATTGTCAAAAAAGAGGTAATTAGTTTAATAAGTTTTAAATAATTACAAAGTATAATAAATACAAAATACAAAAATACAAAAAGGATGAAATACAAAAAATACATGGAGGAATAAGTGCAAAATACAAAACAAGAGAAGAATAAAAATTTGGGCCACAAATTCCCCTACCCAGCGGCCCAAACGGCTTCCCAGCCCCGTCCGCCTAGGCCCAACGCCCCAGCAGCCCAAACCCGGTCCCCTTTTCCCCTTTAATCTCGACCGTCCGTCATAATAAATCCGACGGCTGCAGATATGTTATTACATTAATATACACTAAAGCCTCAAACCTTAAAACATAACACATTAACATTCATCTTGTCCAAACACTCCATGCCGCCACTCTCTCTTCATCCTCACCATGGCCGCCGCTAGGGTTCCGCCTCCCACGGCGGCGGCCGGCCTTATTTCCGGTCGAGAATTACACCAAAACACTCCTCACCTCCTCCTCATCTCATTTCTCTAAGTAGTATCTTCCAAAACCCAACCAATCTCCCCAAATACTAAACCCTAGCCGCGCCGCCACCCCTCTCCCACTGCGCCGCCACCATCAAAACCACCCCCAAATCAACCCCCACCTCTCTTCTTAAACCGTGACACGAAGAATCGAGTCAACAACCGCCGGTATCTCCAAGAAACGAGGCTAGCCCGAGAAAAATGAAGAAAAGTCGAGGAAAATAATCAAGAAAGGCTCAAGAAAATGAAGAGAAAACAAAGAAAAGAAGAAAAAGAAACAAGAAAGAAAAAAAGGGGCCGACGGGCAGTGAAGCTAAGTTTCCTTTATTTTTCTGTTTTTTGTTTGGATTTTGTTGAATGAAGTTGTTCGTCTCATATATTTTCCGATTAATTTTTCGAATGAATACACTGTGAATTGCTTTTTATTCTTTTCTGTTAATCCGAATTAGATGGCTAGATTTTCTGTTTAAATTTGATTTTTATTTAGTTTGTTCCGTTTTTGTTAGATTTTTCTGTTTAAATGATAACTTTTGATTTTGATTCTATTTGTTTTCTATTAGTTTCCGATAGTTGTTAGATTCTATTAGACTTTTGATAATTTCTGTCTATTTGTAGATTTTTCAGATTTCACGGAATTAGGCTTTTTCTTATTTCTGTTAAATTGGTGAATTTCCGATTTTTGGTTCTTATGTCAATTGTTTTAACAGTTTGGATAGTAACAGAATAGGGGTATTGCTCTTACTTCTCTCTTCTTTTCTTTTTTCCATTCGAATAAGTCAACCTCCTGCCCGTCTCTCTTTAGTCTGACTTTTCCAATTTTGACGTGTTTGAATTCAGTGATTTCCTTTCCTTTATATGAATATATTGATGATTATGTTTATGGCATTATTAGGAAAGCTTTAGTTTTATTCAATTTTGTTGGAATTCTATGTTAGTTAATCCAGTTTTTACTTCCTGTTCTCTAGTTTGGCTTAGTTTATTGTCGATTTAGTTTAACTTATAGTAGTATGAACTAGGTTTAATTCTCAGTCTTGTTTAAGCACTAATTGGATTCAATAACTCATTTTTAAAGTTTTTGAAATTAGTATTGGTTATAGCTGTTAGTTCAATTAGGAAAGTTGTCCCTTAGACAATTTTAGGTTCAAATTAAGTCGATAGTTGAAATCACGCGATTCGTAGCAACCTAAGGCGATTACTTGATAGATTCAATTTCGTTTAGTCATTCCAATTAGTAAGACTCACCATCTATCAAATTGTTCCTCCGAGTCTTGTTAATTGAATAATTGAACAAAAGTGGCTATGTTTGTAAAACTGCCTAGGGTCGGTTATGAGTGTAATGTGAATTTAGTTATTGAATTAATTCTGAATTTTGAAAGTTAAAGAGGCCAATTGGCTAGTTGAGCAATAGTCACTTAATTGTGGCTATTTGCTAAATACAATCTGAAAATGGGTTAAAATAGAGGTAAAATACAGAAATTGGGAATGTAATAAGCTTTAAGAAGTAGGGGTGAATTGGGAAAAGGAAGTTGGTAAACTTGTAATAAGATTAAAAGAGAATGGGTGCAATTGGAATAGGAAATGGTAAATTTGTTATAAATATAGAGCATTAAGGGCAGCTTGGGGATAAAAAAGGTAGATTTTAGTAGATAGTAAAAGGAAATGAGGGCACCATGGGAATTCCAAAGGAAATAGAACATGGTAGATTATTCTAGAATGGGTCTTAGTGTAGAATCCAATGAATTAATGGCACTAACTTGTGCAACAAGTCAAGATTTGAAGGGTTTTTAATAAAAATTCAGATTCTCTTTTATGCCTATAAATAGGTGATTTTAGCATTAATAAAGGGGGGTTCCTTCTGATTTTTTAGAGTCTCTTTTATAATTTGGAACCAAATAAACCAGAAAAAATACCAAAAAAAATAGTGTCAAATTCCAGATCTGAAATTGGTAATTTCAGGTTCATTTTTCTATTCTTTTGTCTTCAAATATCTTCAAAAATCCAAAAACAATAGTAGATTCATTACAAATCAGTAGGAGACTGTTTCTTTGAGTGAAAATTGGGGTCTTGAAGCAATTTTGGAGTTCTGAAAAATCATCTCCTGGGTTAATTATTTTGGTTCAACTGTTACTGCTGTTCATCTCACTGTTGCTGTAAAAATTGACTGTCACTGCTGAAATTGCTCTGTTGAATCCTGTTCTACTGTTGCTGCTATAGATCTAATGGGCTTGTTCACCATTTCAGGTACACATTTGTAACCTCAAGCTCACAGAAATGAAGTGAATAAATTGGAATGTCATGAACTTTGTTTCATCTTGTTTGCAATTTTAGTTGTAATTAATTCTAATTATGGATTGGACTGTTATGGGTTTGGATGGATTAAATTGTTTAAGTCTGGTTTATGTGTAAAAAGAATACTGTTATGGGTTTGTTGTTCGATACCAATAGCCGAATAAACTTAGAAGTAGCATTTTGGTTGAGAATTATTACGTTTTTATTCAAGCGGCAGTTTTGTTAACAGTTGAATTAGTAGTCAGGTTTTGTTTATTTAGATAGTTAAGTAGTTAACAACTTTTATTAATCAAAAAATTAAAAGAGGAAAAGGAGAACAGTAGCTAGCTTACAAGAATGACAAAGCCAATAACAATGCAATAAGATGTGGCGATAGAGGCATTAGAGAGTGAGTTCAATTAAATGACCCAACATAACCATTGGTGCATAACATAAAAGATATTGGCATATCATCCCAACTATCATATGAATTGCTGCGATTCACTTCTTTTACCTTTTCTTTAAACACCACCCTTTTGTTCTTCTATATTCAATGGCCTTGTAAAGCTGTGTAAAAATCAACATATTACTTCAGTCGTTGTTGCCTTATATTGAACTAATAAGAGCACGGAATTGCATTCAAGAGCTAGAAGCTAAGAAGGTGTGTCATGCCAAACAAAAATGACAATTGCATGGCCTTCGTTTTATTTAATATCTAATGGATCCTTAGATTTCGGGGCGTGCCATTTAGCAAATTTCATGGCCCTCGCAAAGTACAAACGCGAAATTACTTTAGGCGCGTTAGTTAATAATAATACCTTCCTAATCACGAGTGTGCACTTGGTGCGACTCAAATCCAAATCTCGGTAAAGCTGAAATGCACCGAAAGTCATAGGCGTACTGGTTGCGGTATGACTCGAGGCGTGTTTTCGCGATGCCGCAAATTCCTAAAAAATAATAATATTTACGTAAAAGCATTATGTTGTTAAAACTTATAATTGAGTCAAACAGAAGTCAAAAACGACAGTGGAGCGACCGTGCTAAAACCACGGAATCCGGGAGTGCCTAACACCTTCTCCCGGGTTAACAGAGTTCCTTATCCGGACCTCTGCTTCGCAGACATTTTAAGAGTCAAAATTCCTCGGATTCGGGATTAACCGGTGACTTGGGACACCATTGTCATTCCCAAGTGGCGACTCGATTAATCTCTAATAAAATCCCGAACCGATTGTCCTTAAATTGGAAAAACTCCTTCCCTTACGTTATTTTATCTGTCTCGGGTAATTGAGCGTCGGGGTATACCCTACAAGTGTATTTATATACGCTTTAAGTGTCTGGGTAGTAAAAAGGGAGGTGTGACAATGACGGCATCAGAAGACTCAGCCTCTGGTCTGGCGGGAAGTGCATAACATCGGGGCTGTGCCCCACCACCCTGAGCAGTATCTCTAGGACGATCAGCTGCTGGCTGGTCTCTACCTCTATCGGTCCGAGCTCCACCTCTATGACCTCTACCTCCACCTCTATGTCCTCTACCTCCGCCTCTAGCCGGCTGGGCAGGCTGTGAGGGAACTGGGGCCTGAATCATGGCACGAGAACCCTGCTGGTGAGATCTGTCGGAAGCTCGAGGGCAATACCTTGCAATGTGCCTAAGATCACCGCACGTAAAACAAGCCCTCGGCTGCTGAAAATGGCGAAGTGGTGGTGCACTGATAGGCTGCTGATCAGAGTAGCGTGGCCGAGAATTACGATCACCTGAAGCATCATGAGAAACCTGAAGAGCTGACTGATAAGGCCTAGGAGGATGGCCTCTATCATAAAAATCTCTATCTCCAGACGAGGTACCACTGAATCTACCCGAATTACGAGATCTCTTATCTGATCCATGTCTCGCTCCCTGTGACAGAGCCATCTCGATCCGGCGGGCTGCATTAGCCGCCTCCTGAAAAGTGATTTCAGTTCCTGCTCCCATAGCCATCTGTAGCCGAATTGGCTGATTCAAGCCATCAATAAACCTCCTCACTCTCTCCCGCTCTGTGGGAAGTATGATAATAGCATGACGAGCCAGGTCCACGAACCTAGTCTCGTACTGTGTGACAGACATAGAACCCTGATGAAGACGCTCAAATTGTCTGCGCATAACCTCCCGCTGAGTTGCTGGAAGGAACTTCTCCAAGAATAATTCTGCAAACCGCTCCCAAGTCAAAGATGACGATCCCGCCGGCCTGGTTAGACAATAATCTCTCCACCAAGTCTTGGCGGAACCAGATAACCGAAAAGTAGCAAAATCCACACCATTAGTCTCCACAATACCCATAGTACGGAGAACTTCGTGGCAGCTGTATAGGAAATCCTGTGGATCCTCTAAAGGAGTACCACTGAATGTGGTAGTGAATAGCTTGGTAAACCTGTCCAATCTCCACAACGCATCAGCAGACATAGCTGCACCATCATTAGACGGAGTCGCAATAATAGGCCGAACTGCCTCAACTGGCTGAATCACAGGATCTTGAGCCTGGGGAATTACTGGCTCTGGAGTGCGCGTAGCAGGAGTCTGATTACCTCCTCCAGCCTGAGAAGTGGCTGGTGCTACCGGTAATAAATCTGCTCTGGTGACATGATCCATAAAACCTGCTATCCGGACCAAAGCATCCTGAAGATCCTGTGAAAATAAAGCTCCTCCTGGGACCTGAGCTGGGCCTACTGGAGCTGCTGGGGCTGGAATTTCCTCCTCTATATGAACCCGAGGTTCTGCCACTCGTGCTGCTGCTCGGGGCTGAGCTCTGCCCCTACCTTGTCCTCTAGGACGACCTCGACCTCGGCCTCTACCCCTAGCAGGAGTTGCCACTGTTGGGACCTCGGGCTGCTGGTCGGTGGATGAGGATGCACGTGTCCTTACCATCTGTGGAAGAACAGAGTAGAAGTTCAATTAACATTCAAAAGATCAAGTCGCACGACTAGAAAGAATAAAGAGAATATTTTCCTAACTCTGTAGCCTCTGGAGGATAAATACAGACGTCTCCGTACCGATCCTTCATACTCTACTAAGGTTGTTCGTGAGTTGTGAGACCTATGCAACCTAGTGCTCTGATACCAACTTGTCACGACCCGGATTTCCCACCATCGGGGTCATGATGGCGCCTACTAAATAGAAGCTAGGCAAGCCAAATATTAATTACATCTCCATTAATAACCAATTTCTTATTAACAACATAAAAATTACAGCGGAACAATCAAAATTAGCGGAAGACTTAGTCAGATATGATAAAGAAAAATCCAAATCTGATACACTACCCAAGACTGGTGTCACAAACTCACGAACCACTAATAATAACTAAACATAATGGCTTGAAAGAAATATAACAACCATTTGCCTTGAAATAATGAGACTACAGTATAAATGAAAAACATAAGAAGAGACGTCGGGCCTGTGGACGCCTGCAAGCTACCTCAGTCTCTTAGTAATGGAAATACAGGTGCTGCTGCTCAAGACTTAGACCTGTGCAAAAATGCACACAAGTGTAGTATTAGCACAACCGACCCCATGTGCTGGTAAGTGCTCGGCCTATCCCGGCGAAGTAGTGACAAGGCTAGGACCAGATACTCACGTAAACCTGTGCAGTTCTATATACATACGAACCACAAAACAACTGAAATACGGGAC
>JASVEL010011377.1:0-16826 GCA_032618575.1 Nicotiana noctiflora | reverse complement strand
TAATACCTAAGACGACGGGTCGGCTCGTCACATTCTCCCCAACTTAAACAAACGCTCGTCTTCGAGCGGACCCAGATTTGTTCTAGATGCCAATCAATAGCTGAATGATCTTACCAAGCATATAATCTGGGGTAATCTCATGTCCCCCTATCTCATATAGATCCGACAACACAATATAGTTGAATTTTCACCATCCATCTAGTCCACAAACTATAGAACCACATTGGACTTTCCAAAATCATTCACAAGGTCAGAACCTCACGTTTTCTATATCTGGAATAAACCCAAACCAGCTGTAATAACTCATACCTGCAACCTCAGATGAAATCATATAATTCAGACACTCGAAACGATAAACTCTATTTGCAGCAACTGTCCACAATAACCAAATACCGATAAACAACCCTTTTATTAGCTAAAGTCTTATTCCAACACTTTCGTATACTTCCAATCACAATTGAAACACGCAATAATCCATAATTATTGCTTAGATCAACCATTCATGAGGACATTTCTCCTCTAATAAAATTACCATGACAAATGTTTGAACCGAACCTCGATATTTACCCATCAAACATGCTGAAATTAAACCCATTTATTTTCATTAATGATCCCCACGATCTCCTTTGACCAAACACACCTTCCTAGTGGCATGACACAATCAATACAGCCTAACCACAACTTGCATAATACGTGCACCAATAAGAAACGCATCTGAAAAGTCCCTCAATACCGAAATGGATCAATGATAGCAACATCTACACTGACATCTATCACAAATGCCCACTTAAGAAGGTACTCCTTCCCAGCTGTCCACTAGTTCTTTGAAATATAAATCATTCTGCTAAAACATTTTCTAATGCACTTCACCACATAACTCGTGACATTTCTGGCATGGCCCCTTGTGCAATAGTTCAAAATCATCCAACACTAAGACACTAGTGTGAATTCCAACATCACATCCAAAATATAACATACCAGCGAATAAAGATACACCACCACAATATAGCATGTACATCAGAACTACATATAACATACAAATCATCACACTCGATCCCAGTTTCTACCGTGCAATACACACACGCATTTGATACTCCTTCATTCCATGATAGATACTCAGTATTTACCGGTTCTACCAAGCAAACTCGAACACTTTCAGTGGACCCAACAAGGACATGCCACGATACTACTAAAATATAATTAGTTTAAACACATTACCCTTTTCTGAGACACATACTCTCGTCAAATCACTTCCACTTAGCAATACCATCTTCCCTAATCATCTGAAGCTCTCTTATCTAATCGCTTAGAAGGAATCACTACACATCCCATGCTCTGCATGACATACACAAGTCTTGTGCAAATACGTACAATACTAACACAACGGATGAGATCTGTATACATTCTTAACCAGTGTCGAAATAACAATTCATTAGTTCTATACTCTTGGCAAGAACTATCACCTCATTCTGAACTAAACAATGGTCTTAGCTCTTTACTTTACTTCATATGCTCAGATTGCACTGATCTCGAATTCAATGATCTCATCTCATCCAATGTAAACTGCTACGGCAATTAGCCACTTCAGATATAATCAAAAGTCGCATATGATGCCCTAATATGCCAATAGGATACTAATTCGATCGCAACAAAAAAAGAAAACGAACTCTAAAAGGAATTACCAATCCCACGCATTAATACAGACTTTCCTTAGAAAACAAGAAGCAAGGTATACACAATAGTATATAGAAAACTATTCTCGACCTTACATTGTCGTGGCGTGCAACCCGATCCAGGTAACATACCCATGGCGGTGTGCCACCCGATCCACATATAGTCTCATATAAGGAGATACTCATCGAGCGAAATCTGTTCATTATAATCAAATACCGAATATCGGTCATAAGCATGCTAGGTGCATAATATCATCCCTAAGGGATATTTAGCGTTATAAACTACAAAACTCAAGCACAACTGAGGTGTGATTTATAAATTCTCAATTTCAAGAATAACATCATTCCTACGTGGATTCTCAACACATAGCAATTTCTCGAGCCGTTTCACAAATCACACGACGTAATGCATCACCACGCGAGATATCTGACAATGAAGCATCAACCTAACTAACCGCGTTACAAAGATGCATACATCTGGCCTGATATAGAGTCATTATTAACATTACATCTATCCATCAACTTCGAGCTGATTTTGATCACACTGAACTAGTCTAATAACCTTTCAAAGGTCCATAATAACTCCAATTCTTCTCATAACGCACAAGAAAAACCATCACAACCTTCAGATTTGGTTTACATCATTAATTTGATTTTTTTCTTGTTATAGCATTACAATGGCTCAATTCAGGCTCACCACAGGAGATTCAAACATAAGGCCACATTGTTTAATACTCGTAGGCCACTGAATACTTCCTCCAATGTCTCCCAGAAATATCACATTCCATAATACTTTGTTTTGAAGCACTTCTTACGAATCTGAATTCGTTACCACAACTTTCCTGATACTGATACTTAGCATACCATAGTTAACACAAAATGCCACAAGTCTTGACCCTTTCTAATGAAAACACTATCTTTAGTCACATACGCCATCTTAGAACACATGATTATTACGTGTAAAAATATCGAACACATTAAACCATCCTGAAGAGTCATCCACTCTTATCCAAATTGCAAATTACTTGACTTAACGAACAGAACTACTCGTGCCTTAATAGCATCCTGACATCACATAATATGATCTCATTCAAATACCAACAAATATCCTTCTCCTCAATTCACTAGCATTTCTTACCAATAACAGCTCAAGACATACTATTATTTTCTCACATAACTTTTGTCAAAATCTTGCTTCACTCGTGCTATTCTCGGCTCAATTTCTGCAACCAAAACTGGTTCGCCAGACTACTTTAAGACAACACCAACATAGTAAATAACTACGCAATCGGCTAATCAATAACAACCTCCCCAACTTAGCTTGAAGCTATATATATCACAACACATATACTCTATCGCTATCATAATATCATGGTGAGATTAAACTCACTCTTTCACAAGGTTGTGGAGACATGAATCATCAGAAATTTTAACCCTTCTGCAATTCTTGCATTTATTCACACAACAGTTAAGCCCACTCTTTAGGCGACAAATTTTTTACTAAGTCACAAAATATTCAAAACTTTCGGCGGAGTTTCCTTTGTAATAGGGCTATCCATCTACCAGAGAATCACCAAAACCATCCTAACAACACGTCCACTACTTGACAAAATATCACAATGTATATCAACATTAATCTCAATACTACATGTATTATATTATCAACATTGATACATGGACCTGCGTTGTACCTATTTGAATCATAACATATAGAAATTACCTTTCAATTACACATGAGAACTTCCAACATACACATAAGTATCATACCACTTAAGGACACCCCGCAGGAGATAGCCCACCTGCTTCGCCTTAATTCGATATTGCAACATACCTTCCACCGCCACGCACATAACCCAGTCATCTAGTCTTCCTGAGTCTGAACTCATTCCGCCACACGTATTACACTTAACCTTCCAACTAGGAGATACGGAAATATTCTTCACGCACCCATAACTTGGGGTTATACGACAAATCACAATAGGAAACAAATACTTAATAGCTCGTCTATTATCCAGCAGACTCATTCGTCACTAGCAAGATCACATAGATATATCTCACAATACTAACATACTCATCAGATGGACATCCAACCGCCGTTTTGGCTAATAAAGACAACACTGAACAGATAAGCTCTAATCACTTACTCTCATAATCAGCACCTCGGTACTCAAGCCATAGGCAAAGATTCGGCATCAAGTCCTCCAGACTGGACCAACATGAAACTTATAGAGATTACATCTAACCCCTCGATCGGGGAATCACAAGCCATCGAGGCACTTATAAAACTGAGCGCTCGCGTGCACATACAGATGTGTGGAAGTAATTTCTTGAATTATACTTCAAGGTGACTCAAGCACGCATGATAAGAGTTCCAAGAATGTGACGTGTTTTCTAAAGGTTCCGAATCCTCTTGAGGATAAATACAGACATCTCCGTACCGATCCGCGAGACTCTACTAACTGGCTCATGACTCATGAGGCCTAGTAACCTAGGCTCTTATACCAACTTGTCACGACCCCAAATCCCGGTCGCGATGGCGGCCAACACAACTACTAGGGAAGCCCGACCATTTACACTCTCAACCCGAGCATGAAGCTTAAAATAAAGTTATTTGAAGATCATTTAAATAAAAATTATAATGAATAGTCACCCAAAGATCTGAGTGTCATGAGTCTAGAGCCTCTAATAATACAGAGTAATAAAACACCATACTACAAATGATCAAAACTGCGGAAAATAATAAAGAGATAGGGAAGGAGTCAGGTCCTACAAACGTCAGGCAACTACATCAATAACTCCAATAAAACTCTAAAACAGTGACGAGCTCAGCTAAGTTCCCAAAATACATGCATCTGCACACATGGTGCAGGGAATAAAGTGAGTACTTCCAACTCAGTGATAATAAAAGTAAATAATGCTGAGAAGATTGAACCACGTAAGAGCACTACCTCATGCTATAAAATATAGCACAACACATATTAGACAGCAGTAGTTTCATGAAAATCATTTATAAAATATTTGGCTCAGTTTAAAACCTCTTTTGAAACATCTCTTTCTTTTATTATTATCAGTTAAGCAATTGAATGTGTCATCATGCAGTGCAAGTTTGCACACAAATCAGCCACTCGGGCACATCACTCATTTAGCAATTAACACCAGGGTATCTGGTCAACAAGGAAAGTAATACATGTATTCCAATGATATATGAGTGCTAAATGTCATGCCACGTAGTGCAAACAGGAAAAAATGCATGAATACAATGCAATGCACATGACCATTGTGGCGTGCAGTCCGATCCATCTGGGCGCTGGGCGCTGGGCGCTCACTGTGGGGGGGTTCAGAGTCCGGAGGGGCTCCTACAGCCCAAGTGCAATATAAATATTACTCCCGTTGTGGCGTGCAGCCCGATCCATGCATAGTCATGAATGCACATAATCCCCTTGGGCACTAGTCATATAGCAGATCTCAGCAAAATATCCATAAAATATCAATTAAGTTTTCAAAATTAGAAGGATGGTTGAGTTTGCAAAATAATATTTTTAAACCTTGGTTCGAGACAAAAGCATACTCAGTAATGCAAAAACACTGACTTAATCCCTAAAGGATTCAAATATTCGGCATGAAGCCCAAAACATGACATTCAGTCCAATTCATGATAATCAATATCTTTAACGGATTTCAATTCAACCCAAGCAATTTAGTAGTATCTTTATTAAGCGGGACGGAGCAAGTCACAATCCCCAATGAAGCTCTACCCAATGCCCGTTATCCAACGTGCAAGTCACCTTAATATAGCACTATGATGTGCAAGTCCAGGGTTTCAAACCCTTAGGACATCATTTACATTTATTACCTACCTCGAACCGGTGAAAACTCTAGCCCGCGATGCTCTTGCTCCTCAAACTAGCCTCCACATGCGTCCAATCAATCCAAAATCATAAGTAATACATCATAATATGCTAATGGGACATAACCTAATTGAAAGAACTCGAAGAATACTCAAAAACACAAAATTGGCTAAACCCGAGCCCGGGACCCACGTCTCGAAAAATTTCAAAATTTACATTCTCGGACTTCTCGTCTCACCACGAGTCCGTACATAGCAAGAACTCTCAATTCGGACCACAAATAGACCTTCAAATCCTCATTTTAAGATTTTTGCTCAAAGCCCTAATTTCTTGATGTTTTGCCATAAATTCATGTATTCCATGGATGATTCTTGTATAAAAATATGTAATTAACTCATAAAACATACCTCCAATGATTCCCAGTCGAAACCCCTTCAAACTTCTCAACCAAAGCTCCCATATCGCTCAAAAATGGTGAAGAAATGAGGTGGGTCGCGGATGAACTGTCCTTAAAACATTCTGCCCAGTCCTGATTTTTACTCTATGTGATCGCATCCTTGCTATTGCAATCGCATAGCACAAATTTCCAACTCCAGATTTTCCTCTTATGCGATCGCACTACACCCCACGCGATCGCATAGCACAAATTACACTCCCAAAATTTACCTAACGAGTCCTATTCTATGCGAACGCATAGACTCACCAAAATACACTACGCGATCGCACACGCTCCTACGCGATCACATAGAACAATTTTCTACCAAACATTACTGGATAAAAATTACACAGTGAGATCGCATGACACACCTTGCAATCGCATATAAAAACCAATCACCCCACAAAATTCCTTCTATGTGATCGCATGATACTCTCTGCGATCGCATCGGGCAAATATGCTCTGCAATTTCTGCTGTATTTTTAACACCAAAAGTCCCCGTTAACCATCCGAAATCATCCTGAGACCCTCGCGACCTCAACTAAAAATGCAGATATGATCTATTACATCATTCAAACTTGCTCGAATTATAAAATCACTATTGTTAATATCAAAATTGTCCGTTCTCAACAATTCAAGTTTATGTTTTAACTGTTACTTTCAAAATTCTCATTCGATCAAAAATCCGACCAAATAACGTACGAATGACCTGAAAATTTGCAGACATATCCAAAATCACCTAACAAAGCTACTGAAACTCTCGAATTCTATTTCGACTCCCGGATTAAAATCTCGCCTATCAACCAGAATTTGCAAAAATTCAACCTTCGCCAATTCAAGCCTATTTCTACACCGGACCTCCTATTGCAATTCTAATTGCACTCCTAAGTCACATTTCATCATCCAAATCTAACCGAATCATCGAAATTTGATTCTGAGCCCTCTAACTCATAAGTTAATATCCTGTTGACTTTTTCAACTTAAGCCTTCTTAAAAGAGACTAAGTGTCTCATTTCTAAATAAAATCACTTCAATTAAATTCTAACACACCCAATACCAATAATAAAATATAATGCAACACAATAAGAGAGAAATGGGGTGGTAATACTTTAGACAATTGGTCGAATCGTCATAGATACTTAGGTCCTTTTAATCTCTGTTAATATGTGGTCATTTGACTAATTGAGATTTGATCTAAGACTTCTATTTCTCTGTTGAATATTGCATGCTGTTAGGATAATACTATTGCTTGCAAATCACTCTCTTCGAGAATTAAACAAATTACTATGTCCAAAATGATCACACTGGATACCTTTTTTCTTTTTAAAATTTTTTACGATACCAGCATTGCCAAGGATAAAGCTAGATGGCCCCATTAAGCTCTTCAAACATCAGTTTTTTTTAATTGTTCAAACATTTTACTTAGAGTGTTATTTTAAAATGGAATTACTTATATGTAGTATATTGTCGTTTCATTCTAGTTCGTGGAATAATTTAGATTTAAGAAGGCATAAAGCTTAAATTGTTATTATTGTTTACCTAGTTCGATATCATAAGCCATATGAGATATGTATGTTGTTTATGCACTTTGTCTGGCTTGCTCAAGTACATATACTTGATTTTGGAGATGTCGTGTTGGAATACCACCTTTGCATATTGAGACCTTCTTTTAGTTTTTGAAATAGTTTTGTTTCTTGCATATCTTAAGGAAAAAAATTATCTAACTGTTGAGAATAAGCATTTGATATTTTGTAGTTTTTCTCTTCATGACTTACATACCATGACAATAGCATTAATAGTGCTCGTAGTGAAATAGACCATAGCTAGAAGGATGTGCTTGCTATGTCTCTTGGCACTTATTTTCTAAAGATAAAAAAATAACCTTAAAGGAGTATAAACCACATATCTATAAGTCCTAAGATTACTAATGTTTGTTACCAGATTTGCTTGAAATGTGATAACTATAGTCATAAGCTTAATATATTGAACACTTTTATATATCGTGAGAGTACCTGGGAATAGTATTTAAGCAAGAATAAATGAGGTGTTAGGATTATAGTTTATTTGAAATTTGAATACTTATATGATTGATGATTGCTTTATTTCTGCTTATTTTTTTAATTTTCACTTTCCTTGCGGCACTTCTAGAAAATACCACCCCTATCATTCTAATTCTTATTTCGTTCTCTTTTTTTTGCATATGCACATGGAGCGATATGGAGTCTTGATGTAAGACTCACCCATATACTCACATAGAGTCAACATATCCTTACTCTTAGAATGAACCGAATAGCAAGAAAAAAACAAGCTAAACGTTTGGGGATGCCTATGGCTTCCTTTTACTTCCTTTTCTTTCTTTCTCATCTTTCGTTATATTTTACTTTTCATGAGTAATGATTTATTTATTGTTAGAGGATTATTCATTAAAGCTCACGTTTAACGTAAGAGTTGGTGGCTATTTGTTTAAGGACTCTGTTGTAGTTGATAGATAACACATTTCTTAATATCTGAACATGAAGATTTTACATTCAATAGCTACCTAGTAGTTCTGGTGATGTTTATAACAATTTAAGATAATCAGTCTAAAAATTTACCTTCTTACTCGTGAAATATATTCAACATTGAAGTTTGCCAATGTCTTAAAAATGTTTCTTCTGTTAGGTTGAAACTTTGAGGCTCGAGCTTTGATCCAAAAAAAAGGTTAATAAATATTTCTCTTAGGAAACATATTTCTTTAAACTTCCGTTCAAGATGGTTGTACTTAAAATCAAGTTTTACGAATGGCGTAACAAATAGATGTTCCTAATTTGAGCTAATAGTGTTTTTTAGCTTTGACCTATCTTAGCCTAATTTTTTTTAATCATTTAATTCTTTAAATACATGAATTACTAATTCCAAGTCATGATTTCTTTGACAATATTATTCTAGTTAATGAATTAGTAATTCATGTATTTACTTTTATTTATTATTATTAACCTAAGTTTCACCGGTTAACTATTTTTAATGGAACTTAAAAGGTACCGTACCCCTTCCTTTTGAGATAACAAGAACCCTTACCTAAAATCTCTAAAACTAAGCAAACCGTAAAAACAGAGTTATCTTTAACCATTATTTAGTAAATATTATTTAGTAAATAGGTGTCCTAATTTACCTTTAAAGTAATTAGGTGGCGACTCTCTTTAATTAATTAAACCCTCAGAATTACCAATATGTTATAATCTAGTTTGACCCGTATTAAAATGGGGTATAACAACAGTTATGTGCGTACCCTACAGTTTTCCGTTTAACCCTCACTTTGTGCATTATATTAGAAAAGTATTTAATCCTACTTATAAATGATGGCCTCGCACAACCGTAAAGAGAGATATTTATAAATATAAACATGAATATAAATAATATTTCCGCTATTTATTTACTCATATTAATTGTCGTGTTGCTAGTACTACTGATATTGGTATAAGTGGTAATGACTCTGATTACGTTACAGTTGTGAGCACATGATTTTTGCCCTATATGAGAATTACTCCCGAAAATTCAAAATAAAATATATTTGTGTTGTGTGTGATTTTGTTCTGTGGATTTTTGTGTTATTTTCCGTATTGTTTGCATTTCCCTGGGCGTGTTTATTTGTTAAATTAATATAAAGTACAAAAATATGTTGAATTTACATTTAGGATTTATTAGGAGAAATTAAGTTTTATTTTAGGATTATGCACGAAAAAACACAAAAATAATACGCTTTACATTTTAGCATTTTAAGATATAGCGGTGTAATTTATTTTTAATTAATATTTAATTATATCTGTTAATTGATAGTAGAAGTTAATTAGTATTTTTATAAGTTAATTTGATTTTGTAATGTAATTTAAAAATTTTGTTATTAATAAATTAGGAATTAAAAAGAAAAGATAATAGAATTGGAAAATAAAGAGAAAACGGTACTAGGCCGTCCAAAACTTGACCAATCTCAAACCCAATCGCCTGGTCCAAAGGCCCCTCGTTCAGGTCATTTAAACAACGTAGTATAACGTTGAAACTACGTCGTTTAGAGGGCAATCCAACTCAGCTGTTCAATCCGGGTAAATCCAACGGTCCTCATCCTATCTCTCTCACCCGTTCCCAGCAACCGACCCATTACCCGTTCTATATCGACCCCAATCGAGACCAAACGACTTCGTTCGTTGTAGTCTAATTGATCCTGGTCGTTGATCTTGAATGATCCAACGGTCCAGGATCATTTTTCCCCATACTACATAACTCTCGAAACCACCCTGCCCCCCAAGCCAAACACCCCCCTCTCATTCATCTCTCTAACCCTCCAAAGACCCCTATAACGCCGGACCGCCCTCCGCCTTCTCCCACCACCTTCCACTGCGTCACCGTCGGTCGGAAATCATCATCGGCGGTGGCGTGACTCCAAATGACCCCATTTTTTATACCACAAGCTCTCCTCAACACCCCTTTCCAACTATCCCCATAGTTTACCCCAAAACCTATCCATGTCCTTCGAATCTCCAATCAAAGAAAGGCTGGAAACCTCCACTATCTCTGGTGGACATAAAACTAACACCTTGAAGCCACCAGACCACCCCTTCCCTAAAACGATGATCATTTCCCTTCAAACAACACGAGAATACTTCGAATTTTGATTCTTTACCAAGAACCCTAGTAGCGCCACCCTTTCCCAATGGCGGCGCCGCTGATACTCGACTCCAAACTCACCCCAAACACTTTCCTGACCTCCCCAATCACCAAACCACCATTGATCTGATTCAAATCGGACTAAAACCGTTTGAACCCTCACCCAGGCCCCAAGAGTCCTAGAAATTCCAAATTGGGGTTTCGTTCGAAACTGAAGAAATTGGGGTATCGATTGATTTTAGTCGAGCATTTTCAATCAAGAACACTCGATTAAAATTTATCTTTGCCCCAAAAAGACTTGAATTTGAGTTTTGAAGTCGAGGTCATCCCATTTCTAGGCTGGCTAAGGTATTCTTCTCCTTTCTTTTTTATATTTCTTACGCCTGTTTATATGTATAGCCTTGATATTTTGATTCTTTTATTTTTTGTCAAATCTTTCTGTCCTTCTCCTTAAAACCTTTTTTTTGGTCATTTGTTGTTTCTGTTATTTGTTTATTATGTTTTAATACATGTTCGATTTGACTGATAATCGTCAAATAGTTAGTTTCATATTCCCTTTGATTTTCCCCGACCATATGAATCACCGATTAGTGCATTAATCAATTGTTATCAGTTTATATGTGTTTTAATTGTTTGAATGAATACCGTCGATTAGTCGCATAGTTTTGTTAGAACAATACGGCAGTAATATTATTAGTACTGATTAATTTCCTCTGAATCATTTGCATAGATTAGAATTTGAACTGGATATAGTTTTTAGCCATGATGGAAATGCAGAGTTTTAGTTAGTTTACTAATGGTGTATTCAGTATACCCTCGAACTATTGGTTAAGTTGCCTAAGAGAGAGGGTTATAGTGCAAAATACAGCCTGTTTAAACACTGAGAAGTGGAAACCAAAATTGGCTTTAGTTTAATTTTAAAAATGTGCACTACACATGAAAAAAGTTAGTAGAATCTGCAGGGCAGCTAGGTATTCCACTTAGTTGTTGAACTTTAGAGTTTTTAAATGAAAACCATGCTTAAAAAATGTTGAGTGGGCTGGATAGTACTAAAACAATTAAAAGGGGGGAGCTGCAGGTTTGGATTTGAGGCTATAAAGGGGAGAGATTTTCAGAATAGAAGGACACACATTTTAGATATCTCTTCGGGCAATCGTCTCTGTGATTGGTAGGCTAGTTTTTCTGCTTAGGAAGGAAATCAAGTCTACAAACACCTCAAGTTTCTTCCGGATATAATGAGAATTAAGCCGTACAAAGATCTGATCAGGGCTTTGGTGAGTTTCTGGGACTCCGCAAATAATTATTTCAGATTCCAAGATTGTGAATTGATGCCCACTTCAGAAGAGTTAGGCGGACTGACAGGGTTCGGGAAAGATCTTTACAAAAAGAAACCCGCTGCTCGTAGAAAAATGGGTGTAAATAATTTTCTGAAGAAATTAAGTCTCCGTCGATTTCTCATGGGTTGCTTAAATGAAGGATGGGTTCCGTTGGAGTATCTTTACGACAGGTTTGGTGACAAGAAAGGATTCGAGAAGTTCTCAAACACGGAATTTGTCAGCCAATTAACTTACGACGTTTGGGGAGATTTGAGAATCTATGCCTTCATAATCGCTTTTCTAGGGACCATAGTTTTTTCCGAACAAGGTGAACATATCAGAATCTGTTTATCAGCAATGGTCTCATACTTGAAAAGTTGCGAAGAACACACTATTCTTCCTATGATCTTAGGAGACATTTTTCGGGCATTAACTCAGTGTCAAGAGGGCAAAGATTATTTCGAAGGTTGTAACATCTTGTTGTAAATGTGGTTCATAGAGCATCTCTATCATCACCCAATGGTGATAAACTTCAACATGGATTGGTTGAACTACACTCGTTGTCATCCAAGCAGGGCCGCACATTGTAATCTTCCGAACGATCTAAGGGCCTGGCAAGAATTGCTCAACTCATTGAAAGCAGACCAACTCACTTGGAACTATTATTGGTTCCCTTCTGCTAAGGTCATGCACATGTCGACATATCGCCCAATCTACATACGAATGGGTTTCAGGGTTTTCCAACCATACACCCTGCTACGCGTCATGCGCCAGTTAGGGAGAGAACAGAAAAAGCCCTCGATTGAAGATATGCGATCATTCATGTGGGAATTCATGACGGAGGAACTCCCGAGAGAATCTTATGCACAGAAGGTGTGGTTCGGTAGTCGACTCTCTGACATCGACGAAATGGTTGCCGATTGGGAAGGAGGAAAAGTAAGCCTCGCATACCTTGAGTGGTTCCACAACTAGTCAATACCCGAACAAAGAGCAGAAAGGTCGGTAAAATACGCCGTCGATTGGGAAAAGAAAATAGAATCCAGAGTCAGGGAGGCTAGAGGCGAAATAGCACAAGACTTCCAATCTTGCATCAACAATTTGAAGGAAGATAATGGGATTCCTGAAGCCGCCATGGACATACAGCGGGCTAACTTCAATCAGGAAAGGGCTGACTGGGGGCAAGAAAGTCAAGCACTCCAAGCCCAAATCCAGGAGATGAAATCAAATGCAGAAAGATCGAGGAGGAGTCGGATTGATGAAATGCTCATAATCGACTTAGAAAGGAAATCCCTTGAGCACCGAGAAGACTTAGAAAAAGTAGAAGCTGCTCTGATTGCAATTCGGACAAAATGGAGAAGAGCGGCCCACCAAAGAGCACTTAATTTGTAATGAATAGAGAGAGATTACGGGGAAATCATCGCTGGCTTGAGGGAAGCAAATGCCACTCTAAGGAGCGAGTTTTCAGACAAGCCCGAGACGCCAAAGCGGATAGGGACCGCTACTACGACTTAATGGCGTGGATGGAAAGGCAAGTAGATTGGCTCCTGGACAAAGTCACCGGCAACGTTCGAATATTGGGGACAAAGAATCAACATATAGAGCAGTTGCTTAGAGAAAAGGATAGGATCAGGGCTAGGATCGAAGAGATTGGGCACTATATCACTATAAGATGCCTAACATGTGAGCAAATGCCCCGGACTACCCATTTTTCTTCAGTTATGGAATATGTCCACCAAGTCATGGCAGAATTGAGAAGTCTACAAAGGGATCTCACACCGAAATCCGCAACAAGGCCAAACAATGCCCCATGAACACAGAAGTTAAAAGCGTTGGAGCATGCTTAGTAGAGTATGTATTTTCATTTAAGAGTCTGTTTGTCCTTTTGAAGTTTTGTATTTCCCTTTTTGTTTTTTCATTTTCGCAAGTGTTTCAGCTTTGTAAATGGAATTTTGTGACAATAAAAACCAAAAAATATGTTCCATCTTTATCTTACATTTTCGCATCTGAACTACGCCCGGTCTGATTCATGCGGGGACATGATACATAGGCAATCCACATAAGATTCGACCACCACTAAAAGAAAAACAAAAAAAAAAGTATATAAAAGAAAAATAACAAAGAAGTTGATAAAGAGGGGGCGGAATAAAAGCAAAGGAAAATTTGGAAAGGTATAAGTCGGAATGACGCATTGCAACCGAGTACATATAGCAACACATTTAATAGTATAAGTGCATCACACCCCAATGTGAGATTACTTATCTGTTAGTTATTTCAGACTAACCATTTGTTTTCCAAAATTCAGGTTTTTTTAGAAAGGTGGTCGGTTTTGTGGTAGTCTGGCCTCCCATCCATACTTTATGAGGTCGAAAGGAAGTGTTCCGCTGCCCGTTACTAAGTCAATATAAAATATCCACAATTACTTCACAAGGTCAAAGGGAAGTGTGGATATGTCTTCGGAAATTCCTTTGTCAGCAGTCCCCATTTTAGAAAAGAGTTCAGTCTCAGCCATTCCAACTTCCGAGTCAGCAACTGCTGAAGAGAATAGGATCTTACGTCGTCGTATGTTGGAAAATTGGACGACTAGAACAATGGAAAAGAGCCTCCAAATGTAATCCCTGGTTTTCCCGAGTTGTTTGCTAGGACAAGTGGGACTTCCAACGTCCCCATAAGCTATCCAAATACCGCATTTGGGTATCCTACTATTTCAGCTCTCTCTGCTGGATCACCCTCCATTCCCTATACCTGGATGTCAACAACATATATAGCTATGAACATGTCCACCGCACAACCTTGTCCGATTGCAGCACAACCCACTATACACATGCCTAACTTTGATTCCTCCTCATTCACATTCCAAGCACCATCTCTCTCGATGGAACCAACTCGCTTTGCCGCCAATGCTCACCATCAACAACCCATTTGTGAGATTACGGACGGGCAAAACAAAAATCCCAAATCTCTTGAACAAGATGAAATGGCAAGAAGAATGAGGAGCCTTGAGCAAAACTTGAAAAATATGCAAGGCTTAAGCGGGCAAAATAGTGTCTCCGATACTGATCTATGCATGTTCCCTCACGTGCACTTTCCCGTAGGATTCAAAACATCAAAGTTTGAGAAATACGACGGACATGGCGATCCCATCGCTCATCTCAAAAGGTACTGCAACCAATTGCACGGGGATGGTGGTAATGAAGAATTGTTAATGGCATACTTCGGAGAAAGTTTGATGGGCATAGCCTCAGAGTGGTACATGGACCAGGACATATCTCAATGGAACATTTGGGACATTTGGGATGATCTTGCCAGAGATTTTGTAAGGCAGTTTCAGTATAATATTGACATCGCACCAGACAGGAACTCTTTATCAAACTTGAAAAAGAAGCCCTCGGAAAGCTTTCGAGAATATACAGTTAAATGGCGTGAGTAGGCATCCAGTGTAAAACCTCCAATAGATGAGGTCAAAATGGTCACAGTTTTCCTTCAACCTCAGGAAGCCAACTACTTCCAAAATATGATGTCCGCGATGGGTAAACCATTTGCTGAAGCCATCAAGATTGGCGAAATGGTCGAAAATGGGTTGAAAACAGGTCGAATTTTGAGCGAATCCGCTATCAGAGCTACCTTCCAAGTCATTCAAGGTTGATCCGGAGGAGTAGCCAGGGGGAAAAAGAAAGAAGAAGCATCCATGGCGACGTCAAGTTCAAAGAAATACTATACCCAAAGGCCTCCTTTCCTGGAAAGACCCCTGCAACATTGTTACCCTCCTCGGGAAATGTCCTATATTCCTCAACTGTATGCAGTCATGAATGCTCAACCTTTTGCACGACCGCAACAACATGCCAATAGAAACCAAGCTCCACCTCCCAGAAATAACCCTCCTTACCAAACCCACTACAATCCTCAACCTCCTCAAAATAACTTTCATCCCCAGGAACCCCCCAGGAGACAAACCTTCACCCCTATCGGGGAACCATACTCTGAGCTACTCCCTAAGCTTATTCAAATGGGTCTCCTACAACCCGTTCCCTCAAACAGGTAAAATCTGGAATCACCAACATATCAATGAGGCATCAGATGCGCCTATCATTCAGGGTCGGAAGGGCACGACACCAACAACTATTGGACGTTGAAAAGAGCAGTCGAATATCTAATAGAGCAAAGGAAGATAGTGGTAAGGGATGAGGAGGTCCCAAACGTGACTAACAATCCTTTGCCCGTTCACAACAATGGGCCATTGATTGGAATGATCTGCGAAGACAAAGAGTTTGATCCTGCTTTGAAGACCATAATCGCCATTGCCAATGCAGAGAGAAAGGATACGACACCCCTGAGTAGAGAGAAATAAGTAAAGAAGATTGAGACTCCCAAGGATGAGTTTGAGAAGAAGTTTGAATCTAGAACTGAGACTCGGGTGCTCCCGAAAAATGAGATTCTCTATGTCCCCCTAGGCCGTCCGGAGAAACCAAAAGGTCAAGCTGAAAAAGTAAATGCCAATGTACGTACCAAAGGGGACTATGTGGTCTAAGGAGCAACTAGACCACCTTGTCTAAATGAACCATTATTTATCGGACGCATACCGCAGAAACCGATGACGGACCCATCCACAATGCCTTGGAATTATCAACAGACATTAATCACCAACAAAGGGAAAGAGGTCAAAGGAGACCATTGTGAGCTACTTCTGTTGAGAAATACTGGGACATATAGGAAGTAAACAATGCTACACGAAAGTGATTCCCGATCAAGAAACCCGTGAGCGCTGAAGAGGCAGAGGTCTTTTTCCAAAAGATGAAAATGCTAGATTTTGAGGAGATTGATCATTTGCGCAAGCACCCGGATCAAGTGTCAATGTTGTCTTTGCTCATGAGCTCACCCGAACTTCAGAAGATCCTACTGAGGATTTTGAATGAAG